>OX104124.1:29421772-29708772 GCA_944474755.1 Limnoperna fortunei | reverse complement strand
TATATATATATATATATATATATGTGTGTGTGTGTGTGTGTGTGTGTGTGTGTGTGTGTGTGTGTGTGTGTGAATTTATTATACATTATAATAGTACATATCAGATTCCGAGATGAATGAAACATCTTCACTGATTGCCCATCAACAAAACAAAAGGTTACTTAATCAGGTAGGTCATTGCTTTGATGATGATAACACAACGGTATGCATCTATAAAATAATGTATGCATAACAGATTGTGTTTTACTTAAGCCATACTGGAATATAAATTAGACAGTAACAGAGTAGATTCTTAAAACAATAGAATTGTTATTAAAACTTCGGAGGTTGGGAATATCTGTAAGACATTTTTTTATAGGTTAAATCAAAGTATTCCAATTGAAATCAATAATTATGATCGAAAACTTATATAAGACAGTCCGTTTTCAATTCTATATCTAAAATCATGGATTCTTCGTGTACTATATGTGAACGCTCTGTTCGGACTCACGCTGGAATATTCTCTTACTGTCATAATGGTATATATTTTGTATTATATGCTATACATGTATATTCTCTTACTGACTATTAACACATTCGGTAATGCTTGCACATAATAATTAGAAACTGTTCATTCTTTGTAAGTGCTTATCCTCAATAAAATTATTCAATTTAACTTAGTTTTTTTTCTTTTTAATTTGCATTTTTTAATTTGGGGCATTTTGTTGGGGGCGTTTTGGTAGGGGGCGTTTTGACAATTGGGCGTTTTGACTCGAATTCTTCTTGGATTATTTCATGATTTATATGATAAACTTCGAAATTTGTTTATGCATTCTTATTTTAACACGATAAAATGTTTTTTCTCTTTCTTTTATTAGTTACTTAGATAACTTGATTATAAAAGTGCATTTTTAGATTTTGTGTAATGGGCTTGAGAACGCTCATCCAGAAAGGTTGATCTTATTTCTGGATTATTTCATAATTTATAAGGTAGAAAATGGAACCTTTACGTAGAAAATTAGTCAATCTTGAACATTAATTTCCCTGGGTTTTGTTTATTGACGGTTTCGAAATCCCAAACTCTCGTGAACGATTCGTGTGTGGTAGTGGTGGTTTATGGGGGGGGGGGGGGAGATATTTCTGTGATGACTTGTATACTAGATGTGCCTTGTTTATTTGCTTATACTTATTTATAACCTGACACTGAACTTTGATGAAAGGTAAAAATGAAAGACCAATCAGACTCGCACCATAAGCCGCTAAAATGCTAATTTAGATTATGATTTTTATACGAAAATTAGATGTTCAAACAGGCGTGTTATTAAAAGAAACTGATGTCTGAATCAGTGAAAAATGTCGTAGAAATTAATAGGGAAAAGAAATTTCTCAATAATTAAAAAAGCACAAAAGATATAGATTTTTTTATTTAATTCAAGATTTAAAAATTTTCATCTTAAGCTATTTTAACGAAGCAAGTTATATATATATAATAATAATACAAAAGAAAAAAATTAGTTACGTTCGAAAAAGGTCAGTTTATATTGTTAAAAATAATTGTAGAAGTTAATAATCTCATAAATTGTTTTGCAGAATAAGACTCTTCTTCTAATTGTTTTTCGTTGTTATTTTTAATGCTGAAAGTTGTATAAAGTTCTTAGCAATGTTTATGCACATGAATGCTAGTTTGAAAAATATATAATTGCAAATCTTTTGGAACAGTTACAGTAAAATTAAATCAATAGAAATTGTAACTTGTCGGTATATTTTCTTTGATTTTCCGTGGACGCGATAACTGCCGATCTTACATTCACATAACTACCTTAACCACTCGGCAACCGAGGCCCAAAAAATGCCGATGAAAATGCTTTATGAAAGATATAAAAACTATTAATGCGTTTGGTACACATATACTAAAGCTATGTTCGTATTTGTAACGGTCGATTTAGAAAAAGGTAAAAAAGAAAAATGGTTCTAGTGTGATATACTTCCTTGTAGTGCTTCGGTTTTAAAAGCTCTACAACGATTATGTTATTGTTACATGTTCACCGATTTTAAATAACTTTACTTGACTTGATAAGTTCAGAAACAATAAACAACCCTGTTGAAACATAGTAAAACTGTAATCTCACACAAAAGTATGAGGGTATATACATAAAAAGCACAAACGGGTAAAATGATAAAAAAAAATAAAATAAAATCATAGTTATGTTAATAAATTTATGTTTTACCATACAAGCAAATTTCTTTTAAGAACTGTAAAATTTTGTCGCCAGAGACAGTTGTAAACAAATTAAAATAAGAATCCACAGTGTAAAACGTTCCTAATGTGGGCCATGTCTACAAGTCCACCAAGACATGCTTGATTGTATGCGGACTGTTAAATGGCACACTTGGGTCGTGGTTCACCATTTAAATATAATTGGTTGTCGTCTCAAAACTACTTGGTCTCTATGGCATTTAAAATTGTTAAAATTTGTATGCCGAATTAGTGGTTGGATCTATCAACTGAGGGGTTCCGGTTCCATGAAGAGCGAGCGATGACTCAGAACCCTTGACTCGGGAGGATGGGGAATCCAGAAAAACACAACTTCTTTTCCCGAAACTGTAAGAAATCTATAAATTTTGATTATTTTTAATTTTATAATGTTCAATAGTCTGTAGACATGACAAAGAATCGGAACAGACAATAATTTTACTCTCATCTGACGAAGCAACAATTTTAAGTGCAAAAGAATAGCTTGCTCTTCTGCATTAAATACAGAAGTACCAGAAGGGAGATCGTGAGTTTTTGATATGGGGAAGAAAAGTGAGCTTCGAATCAAATATTAAAGGTCAAACAGAGTTAAATATATTTACCCGAACTTTAAATTCTTTATCAGACAGAGAATTTGAAATGAAGGTAGGAAATCTACCTTTCAACCCCATATCTAAAAAATCCTTTAAAACGCCGTATTTCCATGTTGTGTCGTAACCTTTTGCTAGATAAAAAAAGATCGACACTTTTGGAAAATGCTTTTTTACTCTTCCAAAGCTAATTGTTTGTTGTAATCTTCTAAATGTTTTGACTGGGAAATTAAAATTTGATTTTTCTTTGTCGAGATCATAGGAATTGTTTCGTTAGCAAGCGAAATAAGAGTTTCTTTAATTTAAAACTAGGACCAGGAATGTGATCCAAAGTGTCTGAGTGAAGTCGCTCTTTAAACAAATAGAGACCGATTGACTTTGTTAAATTTATGAGCGACTTGTTCTGTGTTAGAAAAATGCGAAGATTCCAATATAAAGGGAAAGTGATCACTGCAACAAAGATTGTTATGGACTTTCTATGAGAAATCGGAAAAAAGAAGGATCTGCTTTTGTTAAATCAATAGACGAATATGATCCATTCCCAGGATGTAAATATGTATTGGTACCATCGGTTTAAATGCACAAATCTTTCTGATAGTTGTCTGCGTTTCAACTGTAGTGAAAACGCCTTTGGTCGCACTGACGTATGACGTTGATGCAGGAGACGAGGTATTATTCATTGTATTATACAGACGGCGAGCCTCAGTGTAAGGGATGATTTTTTCAGTTTTTAATTTTGTATTTCTTTTTACTTTTTAAATATTGACAATCCTTGGATGAGGACATGTGAGCTTTATCAAACTTTAGAGTTTTAGTGCAGGTAAACCTCATGTCATTCGTCTGCAAACTTTAAACAAATTCGGTGTCCTCTGCTCTGTCCTTTTCATGGCCGAACTTTTGATACTTAAAGCAGCGCACAGGGTTAGAGATGTATGCGCTGGCTTTAACGTTTTATAGACCAATCTTGATGGACTAGGGGACAGTGGGTGAAAGTCAACAGAAAGGTGTTCAATTTTTCCTTTACCTCATCTCCTGCTTCACACGCGTTCTCACTACAGTTGAAACGCAGACAATTATCACCTGGCCTATTGTCTGTTTCAACAAATCTTTTCACTTTTGTAACACACAGAGGCTGTACTTCTAAACAGATTTCATCGTCTTACAATTTCGAGAGTCTTTGTCTCGATAACGAATAATCCCCTGACTTGAGTTTAAAGTTCTGTGGGGCGAGCTAGATATTTCTAAATCTACGATTTTTGAAAGTTTTAGTAAATTCAAGGAGGGAATAGAATTTCATATTGGTGACTTTTTAAACGACTCATGCACAACCATTAATAGTTATTTCTATGATGAAAGGAGATACGTTTGCCAAATGTTTAGTTGAGTCTTTGCTAGATAAGACAATCAAGTTAGGCCAATTTTCTTCAACAAATATTGCTTCAAGAGGAAAGTCATTTTTTCTTTTATTTTATCTTTTCGTATCAAAGTGGGTGTTTCGGAAGACCTGATGAGAGGAGTGCGATTCACCACCTTTGTTTTCCACCCGCCACAGAGTGCCAACATGATTGGACTCCAAGGGTGGTATACTCAGATTTCTCAGCGAACGCAAGCTTCGTGACCGCGGTTACCTGGGCAAAGCTAAAATGAAAAGGATTCACAAACGTAAGACGTGTATGAGTGGCCATTCATGTCATAATTGCGTTATTTCTATCGCGTTACTTTTTATCGCATTACTTTTAACAACTATCGCGATACTTTCAACTTCTATCTATACTTTTGTTTTTCATTTGTAACGCGATACTTTTCGAAAGTAACGCGATAGAAGTTGAAAGTATCGCGATGCTTTTTAATTTCATCTCTTGAGAAAGAACCAATCAGAAAAGTCTCACAGATGTAATATTCGATTGTCGTCAAATCAAGACATATATATTTTTGGGTAGCACTAAAGAGTAGGTGATTGTCCTGCGTAAATATTTAGATTGTTTTTTCATATTTAGACCAGGTATACTACTTTGTTTCGATGTTCAACTTATGAAAACAATTAAAATAAAAAAATAAATATAGTTTGTTGGAAACATTTTATTCTACAAGAGAAGTATCGCGATACTTTGAAGTAGTAACGCGATAGAAGTTGAAAGTATCGCGATACTTTTTAAAAGTAACGCGATGGAAAAGTATCGCGATACAAATAACTCAATTATGACAGGAACAGCCACTCATAGACGTGACATGCTGCTTCATCTAATTTAGGGCTAACTCCATTTCATGTCTAGAAAAAGTAAGGGTACAGTAGGTTACCGGGACCGTTTATTCGGCCTACTAAAATCCCTCCTGTACTCAACACCGGGCGCAACACACTTCAAATATTGCCACTGTTAGCAGACTATTACTTTAGGCTGATAAAGCCGTGGGCCTATTCTCCAGTGCCCGGGATACCACACGGGGTTTTAACAATTTTAAGAGCGAGGTTCATCTGTAAATAAAACTTAAAAGTGGAAGACCACCAAAAATGGACGACCGGAACTGTCGGGTTTTGAATCGTAGTTTAAGAGAGGACAGATCAACATTAATGGATATTACACACAAATTCAACAACCATAATCATGTTCAAGTGTGAAAGAGGACAATTCAGATGGCATTATACAAATTTGACTATAACAAAGGCTTAATTAGGAAACAAATTAGGAGTCCCGGCTGCCAACCGTGTATGCAGATTTTAGTGGTGCTCATATACTCATTTAACATGAACAGTACAGAACAATTGGAGAAAAGTGATATTAAGCGATGGAATGAAAGTTTTTCTGTACTGTTCATGTATACTCATTTAACATGAACAGTACAGAACAATTGGAGAAAAGTGATATTAAGCGATGGAATGAAAGTTTTTATTATTGGCCCAAACTAGTTAAAGCTTGGAGAACTCAAGAAGTGTATCGTCCTGAGTGTCTTGGGTACGTCAAGCCATACTGTGGGTAGCAACTTACTATGATGGTATGGGGCAGCATGATGTCGGTATTTTAGTGTTTGTTAATGGAAATATGAACAGTGAAAAGAATATAAAGGTTCTAGATAACAATCTTTTGACTGTTATTTTAAAGAATTTCCCGAAAGAAGATTGCTTGTTTTAGGATGACAATGCGCCATGGCATGCGTCACATGCAACAAAAGACAGGAAAGAAACCAGCAATCTTGTTTACCTTGGCCTGCCCAGTCTCTTGATCGCTGCTTGGATTTCTGTCATTATTTTGTATATTTAAAACTTGTGTAGATCCATTCCACGCCGACTACAGAAAGTGATACTTTCATTATTTCCAATATCTAGGAAAAAACGGAATGACTTTTGTCCACATATACTGTATATCTGTTCCTAGATTTTTTAATCTTTAATTTTGATTACTTACTACATAATATAAATTTATTCGTGTTAATAGTTCAGAAGACATTTAATTACAATAATATGTCTCTTTTAGTTCCATAAAAGAATGATAATAAGTATAGCATATTTCTGAAAACGTTGACTTTAATTAAAATTAAAAAAAAACTTAGAACTTCTTTCAAAAACATTCCGGTACATTTTAATCTCAAATTACTAATCTCTAATTTTGTATCATACATTTTCCTGAAAATTTCTTTATTTGTAATTATCAATCCCCATTACAAAAAGAGACGGAATCAAACAACGTCCAATTAAAGCTCAAAATCCATGTAGATATATTAGAGGTGACGCTTGAAGGAATAATTTCTTGGTAATAACGGGAGAACCAACGCAATTTCCTTCATTAATATCAAACAATGGCTTTTAATGTTCATTATTAATACAGTAGGGTGTACGTGACTCCATAACAATAGAACAGTTCCTGTCACTAATAGGAAATGACGAATACTCAATATTCTTTGTATATTATTATTAAATGCAATATTATCAAAGATACAAAAGGTTATAACAGGGACAGCTGCGTGTGGGCGTTTCGTATAATCAAGACTTACAAATGGCGCTCAAACCAAAGAGCTTTAATTGTAAACAATATTTTATTTGGAAAAGATGTTACAATAAAAGCATAAATACAAGCATACAATGGGAATGAAGGAAATTTTTGGACTCAATTTGTTTACATTTACAAAGGAATATGACTCCAAATTCTTCTTAAAAAGAAGGGAGCTGCTTATAGTACATATTCTCACATGCAACATCTGACAAATTCTACTACAAACATAAAATATGACGGAATTGTACGTTTGGTTTTAGAAACGACTTTTTGCACTCGTTGTACTACACTGCTGTTCAAAATTTCCATATTAAATTGCTTGGTCTTTACTACATGCCAGAATTAGTACTGACCGAAATATGTCGTTAGTACTGGCCACAGTTTGTCGCTATTACCGGCCATAATTTGTACATGAAGTACTTGCCTCAATTTGTCATTAGTACTCGCCAAAATGTGTGTTTAGTACTGGTTTATCACTAGTACTGCCCATAATTTGTCATTAGTACTGGCCAAACTTTGACATTAGTACATGCCAAACTTTGTCGTTAGTACTGGCCACAATTTTTCATTCTGGTCACAATTTTTCATTATAACTTGCAACAATGTATCACTAATGCTACCCTCAATTTGTCATTAGTAGGCCACAATTTGATGTACTTGCCATAATTATACCCAGCATCGAAGAAGAGGAGTATACTGTTTACCCTTGTCAGTTCGTCCGTTCGTAACAAACTTTCCGTCGCAGTATACTAAGCAAGTATAGGATGCAGAAGCCTGATAATTTGTATATTGCTTTATGCTATAGTACCATATGGTGTAAAGCGATTTTATGCATCTTGGTCATCTACTTACTGTTTATCGAATACTTTTTTGTGAAAGCAGGGGTATCACTAGTAAGCATTAGCTCACAGATTTACCTCGTTTGTATAATGGCCACACTTTGTCGTTAGTACTCTCAATTTGGAGCACCGGCCACAAATGTCATTAATACTGGACAAAATGTGTCATCAGTACTTGAAACAATTACATTTTGTTTTGAATCAGCATGAGTTTGTGTTTCATTGAACTGACTGTCAAAATAGTTGAATTAATGTACTTAATACTCCTTTAATCATTTTGATTTTTGTTAAGTCTCTTAATTGAACATAATTTAAACTCGATTTGGATTGTACTGTATCTACACTTTGTGATCCTTAATGGTAAATTCGTTCATTATAAGATTACGTTAGAAATTGTATAATGAGAGCAACCATTAGCACTCGACGATCTAAGCTTTTGTTGATTTTAATTAAGAATTTCGTGACAGAATGCAATGTATAAAACTATTTAAGCCTTATGTTTATCATTAACTGGATATTATATGTGCTTCATGTTTTGTCCTGAGGGAAAAGTTGATATGATGTTTTGTAATCTCCTGGGGACATTTATGACATTTTACAAATGAGCCAATTGCTTCTGGTTCAAACAAGAATCAGTTATTAAATATAGAACTAACAGATTTTTCCAATAAAACTTGTCACACATAGTGCTAACAGTAGATTTGTGAAGTTAAATGAGATAAGAGATGTGACATTCGGAAATTTACGTACATTCGAATACGTATTATTTTGCGCATATTTATACATTTGGGAAGTTTAATGTTATATAATATATAATAATAATGATTACATCAAACAGGAATGGTTTTACAAATTAACATATTGAAGACATTTCACTCAATATTTTGGACATGAATAATATTATAAAAGTTTAATACAATGTAGAAATTTATATCTCTTTAACGACGAAGAAGTCCTTCCAATCCAACTTTAGGAACAGTGAACACGTGATCAAAGCACGCGATTTATTCAATTTGGTACAAAATGTGAGTTAAATTATTACAGAACGTGTTTATATTTCCACTCAACACAATTTGGAAACATCTGCTAACATATAAGGTGTTTTACGAAACTTAGACTTTTGATCAGTTTTATCCGATTGTTGCCATCATCTATATTTGGTTACGCCTCTTTCACAGACACTGAATATATCAACATGCACAGAATTCTACCAATAAAAGTACTACTGACGGAACAGCAGAAAGGATCTTGAAAGAATTAAAATATGTGCATATAGCGAACATTATAACAGAAACATTATAATATAATTCATATTTGTTCACCCGACATTGAACAATTCAAAGGTATGGTATAGGATTTTACTATGTTAACATAATAACGATACCAACAAAGGATGTATGTATGTACGATGGATATGTTTGAATGAGTTGTTACCAGGAGAAAAAATGCCTTACCGATAACAGAAATTGTTCTTTAAAAATTGCCATATTTCTCTATATGCAAGACTAATTAATGTTTGTACAATCTTGTTCCTAGAATAACAAAATAACTTATCGACGACAACAGAGCTTGTTTAAAGGATTACCGTATATGTCTATATCTACCACTGATTTTTTTCTGAAAAAGTTACCAGGATAACAAAGTACCTTACCGACGACAACAGAGATGGTTCTTAAAGGATTACCGTATATGCATATTGCTTACATTGTATTAAGTCTGACGTCTTGTTCAACGAACGGAATTTTAATATGGATAATACTAAGGAAAAGAAATTTTCATGGCGAACCTAATAATCGTTAGTTTATGCGTCAGCGATTTTCTGTTAGGCCTAACAATAGCACCGGTAGAGGTTATTCATACACTTTGGCCGGATCTTAAAATAACGGGTTACGCGTGCCTAGCCCATCAAGATATAATGATTTTTATTCCACTTGTTTCTATATTCCATTTACTAATTGTTGCGTTGGAACGCTTTGTGAAGATCGTTTATCCATTACGTTATCCGTCTATTGCGACATCACAAAGAATTATTGCATTCATAATAACTGCGTGGACAATGCCACTTTGTATATCACTGATACCTTTTATCCACATTGAAAATAATTATGCAAGCGGCAATAGCACCGACAGTGGTTGCTCTTCATTAGACATGCTTCCTTGTTCTTATCTTTCGTGCGTATTTTCAATAATAGGAGCGATATGTGTGGGTATTGCTATTGCGTATGGAATAATTTTGAGAATCTCTTTTCATCATATCAAACAAATCAGATGCATGACAGTGAATGGATTTGGACAAAAACCAATGAAATACTTAATGGAATTTAAGGCAGTTGTTGTTTTGATAGTAACTGTAGGATATTTCATTTTTTCATGGACGCCTTTTAGTGCAGCTGTAATTGAGCAATGCAGGTCCCGCGGATATCCTGTGTACTGGTTCCCGTCAGTTTTTATAGCCTATTTCAATTCTACCATTAATCCGATGATATATGGGATCGGGAATAGAGAACTAAGACTGTCCCTATTAAAAGTGTGCTGCAGAAATAATAAAAATAATTTAGCGGATAGACAAGTCACAAAAGTATCAACTTTGTATTATGATAAACAAGAAACCGAGGAAACTGCGTTTTGAAATAAGAAAAAATACTTTGTAAAATGAAATTTGAAAGCAAAACTATACTGATAACTGATATGTATATTCAACATTTGTCAGTAATCCGCGTGTTTCCTACACATTGGAAGCAAGCATTTCGTTCAATTCTATGATAACCGTAGATGAAATTTGAATCTACTATATGGGTTCAAAACAAATAACGAATACTATATGGACCTACATCTACATATCCATATAAACATGTGCTGTGATAGAGTTAGCATATATACATGTATCATTAAGCGGTATAGACCAGAATAGCATATTTCTTTGAAATATACGTTGCCACTATGGATCTCCAATGTTTAAAACACATTGCAACCATCTCTTTCATGTTAGGGATATTAATTTCAATTATTTTCTCTTAAGCTAAAGGTAACTGTAAATTCAAAATTTTTTTGCGATGTTTTTATTATTTCAAACAAGGCGGTCAACCTCACATCGCAATAATTAAACCTCGCCGGAAACAGACGGGATTCAGCTATAATCTTCATTATATATTCTGGTTTTTCGTGGCTTAAGATAAAAAAATTATAACAGACTAACAAAATTAACAACACACGCCCAAAATATAACATAAACAGAAATACTTTTACCTAAAATAGTTCTCAGCCATGTCATCCCCAATCACGAGTTCAGTGTTATCCTCAACCACGAGTTCACAACACCAATAATCATAAACAATTAACTTTAATTGATCACACGATCAGTATGATATTGGAGAACTCTGTTTTATGTATTATGTTAAGTTGGGCTATTGGATATTAATGGACAGATTTTGACAAATCTCAAACCCATGAACTTGAATAAAAACCTGTTTAAGACTACGATAAAAGTAAACGACTAATTTCAGAAATATATTAACTATATCAATGACTATATAAAGATTATTTACATAATTTAATTTCACAATATATTGCGCTATTTTATTGAATGATTGGATGTTCGTGTTAAGTCCAGCGAGCAGCATTTCTGCTATATTCAGGACAAGAACAAGTTTGCAAACAATAACGAAAAATGGGATGGAATGGGACATAGGGAACACAATTTTGACTGTCACTGGAAAACTATGGAGTATTTGGTAGGAGCGGAAAAATTAGCCTTTTGTAGTGTCCACAATGATCCTACTATTTTTTTCGAAATTATTTTAAGTTATATATTAGTTTTCCAAATGTTTATTGCTTCAATTAAAACTCTTATCCTATAAGTTTGTTTGAATTTAAGACCCCTTTTGGCAATTTTTTTTAGCAATATCACAACATTTTTTTTCTGGAGAGGAAGCAGGAGTACCTGGTAAAACTTTTGAACACGGCCAATTCTTGTCAATTGTTTGAGTCGAGCACACCTGCCTGCAGGAAGGCTCAAACTCTTAACTTCAGTGTTGAAACCTTAACCAATTGGCCACTGAGGCCCAATTACATGTAAGTAAACTCCAACAGTTCGCAACTACAGCCTTAATTGACAAGGATTGCCATTTTTTCTAACAAAGGTTAAGATTTTTTACTGAGCTTCCACAACAATAAAAATGCCATGATATAGTTAAAAAAATTGCTGAAAATGATGTTCAAGTTCTTTATCCAACAAACCTGTAAAGTAATAAAATATTAATTTGTAACTTACGCCAACATTATTCTCCTCTGATTGACACCATCTTTGTATGAAATTATTTCATATTACAGAGGGTTCTGATTAATTGCAAAGCCTATTTGTCATGGATTGATTGCGTGTTGTTTTACGTTCAGCAAGGTATAATTCAGCCATATTCAGTACGTGAAAATTTGAACTATTGGATTAAATGCATGTATGAAACAATGTAATATCTCTCCCTTAATACTTAAACATGATCTCATACAATAATATAAGCAAATATACAGATAACAGAAAACTAAAACGATAAAAACTAAAATTGTGTCGCCTGCGACAGTTTTAAACAAATTAAAATAAGTATTTACATAACTGTAGTTCAAAATACCGTATTTCCATGTTGAGTCATAACCGTTTTGTAAGATGAACGACCCAAAAGGTATTTTTAGCAAATACGGTTCTAATATGGTATACGTTTCAAAACGCACCAGATGATCCAAGGTACTTCGCCCTTGTCTGAACACCTTGTCCGTCTACATTGGATATTGGACAGAAGGTTGTTTGTTTCTAAAAACCAGACAATGTGATCATTGATAATCTTTTCCATGGTCTTACAAAAACAACTTCTGAGGGTTATAGCACTAATGTTGAACACTTTAGGGTAGTCTTTCCCAGATTTTGGAATCACAACGGTAGCCATTATCCAAATAGATGACAAGTCACTTGTTGCTCAAATATTGTTAAGAAGATTTAATAGACATTGGGGAGAGCATAGAGGCAGATGTTTGAGAAGAAGATAATGAATTTTATCTGGGCCACATGGTGTATCTTGTGATTTATGATTTACGATAGTAAAATTTAATTTACTGTCAAATGTGATATATATTTTTTGTTTTAGTTTTCTATTTCTCTTTATCTTTGCTCATTGTATGAGATCACGTTTTAGTATTAAGGGAGGGATCTTCCATTTTCCAATTGTTCCAATTTTGACGTCCTGGGTAAAGCTGAAATGTTGCTTGCTGGACATAAAACAACAAAAACAATCAATCGATACTCCGAAAGGATTTACGTACCATAACACGAAGAAAGGTCTTCCCTTATCCGCCACATTGTTACGTGCTGTGCAACACTGGGGTTTATCCCTTGTAGCTAGCACTAACGAGGTGTACTTGGTTTGAGGGTTTAGTTAGACAACCATGAAACGTTATTGCAGGTACCATTTTATAGGAACTTTATTTTTTAAATCCAACATTTTTCAAATGCTTCCATAATATCAGTCGCACTTTGAATATATAAACAAATACACAATCAGCCAAGTTTACAGGAAAATGATTGAAAACTGTAGATGGATTGGTTGAATGGTTGCCTAACGTCTTGGACTATTCAGAGTACTGCTACTTATCCATTACGACACGGTACGGATATAAAAGTGCCCTTTTGTCGTTTAACGATTACTACCGAATCCTTTGTTCCATCAACAGTTCGCAAATTTAACAAATTAGATAAGCCCATCCGCGAATCAAAGTCTGCATCCAAATTTAAATCAGAACTGAAACGACAATTACCAAATCCATATGATACAGCTCCCTCCTATTATTCATACGGACCCCGTAAACTTAATATCATTCTTACTCAACTTCGATGCTCAGCCTCCTACCTAAACGCGGATCTCTTTCAAGTAAATATAATAACGAGTTCTGAGGGCAGCTGCGGTGCTCCTGTCGAAAATATTAACCACTTTTTATGGAATGTCCAAAATATACTGCGATTACATTAACTCTTCTGCAAAGTTTAGGGAAACTTAAGTTACCAATACAAACTGATGTACGTCTGCTGACATGCGGAGACGAGCGCCTATCCGAAGAAACTAATACGGCAATTTTTAATGAGGTATTTAAATTATAAAAAGCTCTAAACGTTTCCTCGTATCATAAATCATAAATACTAGTAATTTATCAAGATAACACCGAAGTTGGGTCGACAATAACAATACGGAAGAAAAACCAATATTTTCTAGACCATACTGTTGTATATATGCATACATATGTGTTTATCTATAATGCGTGCTCTTATGTACATGTATTTTGTTTAATATTGTATTGTATTGGAGAAGACCTTGTAAGTTGGTAAAACGTGTGTCCTATCCCTATTTGTTCTTTGAGCAAATAAAAATTGTTATAAACTAAACTTGGACTATTTCTTCTAAATTCAGGAGGTAAGGCTGCAGAGGAAACTTATTTCATAAAAAGGTACCGTCTAATTCGGCTAATGTTACAGAAAGAATTGGTCAAATTCATAGTATGTATCTTGTATTATGTTTGTAAATAAAGTGGAATGCAATTTTCAGCTATATAATCATGTCCAGTTTGTAGCAAGGAAGGAAATTGATAAGAACACCTGACAGTCGGCAGGTCAACTGGCAATCCTTGTCAATTAAAGGATGGGGTAGCTGTGCACACTGACCCCATGTAACACTTGATCTCCCAACCCTATTAATCTTACAACCTTGCAGTCATTACGTTTTAGCTCTATGAGTAGCTTTAAATAATTTAATGAAGTTAACAAATCATTTCACAGTGGATGTATTTACATTTTTGAGACTTATCTTCATGAACAGACCATAAATAATCATGGTTGTCAGTTGAGTCAATAACTATCAGAAAATCAGAAACTTGAATGTCTTTGGGGTTAATTCAGTGCTGTATATTAATGGATTATTTACTTTCATTTTTTTTTTTTTTATAATCTAGAAATGCACGCTGGTGAAATATGAGTAGTCTTTAAAACACTGGTAAACTCTTAAAAAATAGCAAGTAATGCATCAAGAATAGACAAAAAGATCCATTTAGGTGTTGAAGATGACTAATTTTATTGGTCTACGTTTTTCTAAAACTAATCCAGTAGGTAAAAATAAATAAATGCTAAATATGATTCTTTACATTAAAATGGGACATTAATATGATTGTTAAAATACTCAGCAGTATACTAGAAACTAATACTGGTATACAGTAAACATGTAAACAACTGGTATACATAAATAGGAACATCTATACAATCTAATGATAAAAAGGGATGACATTGTCTACTTTTATAAAAAGGGTAAAACTTCTTTTCAATGGGAGGCTTTTAATCATTTTTACACTTATGCTGCTAATTTTTTTCTGTTTTCATTTACAGGTAGAGCCAGGGAAGGGGTGATTTATTGTTAAGTAAAAACACCCAGAAATGTTTTGTATTAAAATGAAAAGTTATGCTGGCAATTGCACTTACAATTTTGACACAAACTATTGTGATGAAAGACATTAATTCCATAAAATACAATACAGAAAATGCAAAAACTTATAGCCATACACTACAGAAATTTACATAACCATGAGAATATACACACACAGTTCTAACATTGTCATTGTCTGCAATGTTTAAACTGCATCAAAAGTTTTTACAATAAATTGCTGTTAAAATATGTCTTCCTTCAAAATACATGAAAGTCTTTTGCTGACTAAATAAGTTATGTATACAATATATTGGTACATTGTCACAAAAAATGAAGTTTAATTTTGTACTAACCTTACAAACAGGTAGCTATTTAAGGCATTCTACAAATGTGTGTGATAGGCTAAAGCCACAAACAATTATTGTATTCAAACAGGTTGTGAACCAATACAGAATACTAAATATAATTATAAATAAGAACAATGGTACCAAAAACAGTATACTGACTGAATAAAGCAAAAATGTATTTGTATACTTTTATTGCACAGAATTCAAAACACAATATATGTCTGGTGGTCAATGTGTGTCTGAAACAATATTACATTAATATATACATATAATAGTTTTCCTGCTAAAATCTGGGGGTTTCCACCAGGTAGTGAGGCCCTCACCTAAAAATTATATATCTGAAAAATTGCTGAAGGTTGCATTAATCCAATTCAAACAAACAAAAAATATTAATATAAGAAAACGTAATGATAGTCAACCCATTGTGTGAATCTTACACTCATATTAAAAAGGCAAAGGATAAATATATGGGATTAAAGCATGACATAACACAAGCACTTGACCAAATATATATACATTTTGTAAATAATGAATGAATGAAAACATATTGTGGTTGCTAGGTGGTTTATGTCTTGGGTTTTGTCAATAAACAGCCGTTGCTAGGTGGTTTATGTTTTGGGTTTTTTCAAATAAACAGCAGTTGCTAGGTGGATCATTTTTTGGGTTTTGTCAATAGTGGTTGCTAGGTGGTTTATGTTTTTGGTTTGACAATAAAGTTTCTGCAGATGAACAGGAATGATGTTTTAATACCTGCTAAAAATGTCAATAAATATATGTTACAAAAGGTTTCTTATACACATGTGCAAAATATATTTCATATTGGAAAATTCTTAATTCTCATAAGGTGATCCATATTTCTACCTGGTATATTAAAACTGAAGAGGCTAAATTTTAGGTTCACACAATCATAACATTAGCGTGTTTCATAAATGTCATTATCGTTATGCATCTAAAAAGAAACTTGTATTTTAATTGCAGTTGTATATTTCTGGCATATTTAACAAATAACAAATAGTGTTGTATTATTATTAATACACATATGACACAACATAGTGCATATGCATAACAGCAGGGCTTTATGAATATTCATGGTAATAGGATATGCAAATGACATGGGATGTTGTATTGCATATGTATTTAGGCTGGGCTTAATGAATATTCATGGTAATAATAACAATAATAATGTCACATGCAAAGTATGTCTCAAAGTTTGAAGGCATAATTCACAACCCAAAATTTTATAAATATTTTTTTAAATTTTCATTAACAATAGATATACAATATTCATGTATTATCAAAAAATATATTTTATTTTCACAAGCTTTTATAGATCTCGGGGTCTGAAGACCTCACCTGTGTTGTGATGAGAACACATTGACAAGCTTTTATAGATCTCGGGGTCTGAAGACCTTCTCACCTGTGTTGTGATGAGAACACATTGACAAGCTTTTATAGATCTCGGGGTCTGAAGACCTCACCTGTGTTGTGATGAGAACACATTGACAAGCTTTTATAGATCTCGGGGTCTGAAGACCTCACCTGTGTTGTGATGAGAACACATTGACAAGCTTTTATAGATCTCGGGTCTGAAGACCTTCTCACCTGTGTTGTGATGAGAACACATTGACAAGCTTTTATAGATCTCGGGGTCTGAAGACCTTCTCACCTGTGTTGTGATGAGAACACATTGACAAGCTTTTATAGATCTCGGGGTCTGAAGACCTTCTCACCTGTGTTGTGATGAGAACACATTGACAAGCTTTTATAGATCTCGGGGTCTGAAGACCTCACCTGTGTTGTGATGAGAACACATTGACAAGCTTTTATAGATCTCGGGGTCTGAAGACCTTCTCACCTGTGTTGTGATGAGAACACATTGACAAGCTTTTATAGATCTCGGGGTCTTAAGACCTTCTCACCTGTGTTGTGATGAGAACACATTGACAAGCTTTTATAGATCTCGGGGTCTGAAGACCTCACCTGTGTTGTGATGAGAACACATTGACAAGCTTTTATAGATCTCGGGGTCTTAAGACCTTCTCACCTGTGTTGTGATGAGAACACATAAACCTTATATTTTCTGACAAAGTATTGATAATGTTTTTCTCATTTGATGATAAAATATATATTTACACATAAACAAAAACATGACAAAAGAGAATTCTGGGTAAAACAATATTTCCATGATCTAGAGATAACAAAAGTTAAGAACACATATTAAAAAGGCATAGGATATTCAGCATGTCACGAATCAGAACACAATACTATATATTGATGGAAGTGAATATAAGGAGATAGGTCAAGGACACTGACTGAAAAAAATATAAAAAATTACTTGTATACCTTTATTGTACAGTGAAGTATTGATTGCAGAACCAAATATTATTTCATTAGTTGATTGTGCTTTTGGAAAAAAAAGAAAAAATCCTATTCAATTCGTGTGCAAGTGACATGCTTGATCTGTTTACTTTTTGTCCACATCCTCAACTATGCATTGAAAATAATATGAATTATAACATAATGGAAAATGAATATTATAACTGACATTTGAAAACTAAATATACAAAAATACTTTTGCATGCATTACATAGAGAACAATACATGAACTCTTCAAAATGTGTCCTAGTGTCATCCAGAGGCCCCCATATTAGCCACAGATGTAGTAGTGAACTAATAACAGTTAAGGGATGAAACCAGGGCAAATATGGAAAAGGTCATGTATTATTCTTTCTATGATATAAATCAAATGACTTACAATGCCAACAGATGACACCACCAAAAGTGCCTTGGCAGGAGAGGCATGATGCAGTTTGCAAAATATATATAATTATGAAAAGTATGATCAAAATCTATAACACATGCTCCATGGGAGGGAAAATAATCCAAACATCTGGCAAAGAAGAAATCATTCAAAAACATAATATATACAAATATCTGGTGGTCAATGAACCATTGCTAACAGGTATATAAATATATGTCTGATAGTATGTGGCTGAACCTCTCATATTGTTGATATGGTGTTCTCAACAGAAGGGGCAGTTGCACGATCTAAAAAGACATTAAAAAAATACAGGATAAAAAGTGAGTAAAATGTCAGAGTACCATTGAATGCTCTGGTGATAAAAAAACAGTGGGGGGAGGGGTGGTCATAATTTTAATCCATTAAAAAACTTAAGAAGCAATTAAAAATAAAAATATGAAGAAAACATTTGGAACACAGCAGCAGGACATGAAACACCATGAACTCAATATGCGTAGCGGCAAACATTTTTTACTGTGCATGAAAAAGCTTATGACAGTCAGCGAGTCCAGTGAGGTCCAGATAAATAGAAAAAACTACTGATAATACTCACTATCCTTGGTTGCTTATAATTATATGTCTTGATTGGTTGAATTTTAACACCACTTTAAACACATTTTTTCAGACAACTTTAACAGAATGCCGCAGATCAAACTGGTAACAGTTGAAATTTTATACACATATATCTGAACCAAAATAAAAAATTTTTTTTATATAAAATATATTTTAATTCTGAAGATACACTATGTTACATACTAATAATGTTGCATTCTGTCACACAAATTTAAAGATAAAATTGCTTTATGGTATAAAATTAAAGAATTACTTCTAACAAAAACAATATATATAAAATCTATGAAACCATGTGTGATGGATGGATTAATTTGTCCTGCATCAGTAATGACCCATTATGCTTGTCATTAGGTCCAAGTTAATTTCTGGAGATGACAGAATATAGTGCAGTTTAAGTACTATATATATAAAAGTCTTTAATAAATATCTTAAATCTAGCAAGCATTTTGAGGGTTTTTTTTTTCCGTCATAATTTTCACAAGATATGATATATTTATTCAATATAACCATGTTGGTCGGTATTTGGAGATAAAATTTTACAATATTTAGGCAGACACCCTAAAATGATTAATACAAGCTTTGATTTAAGTTGACACAACAGGTACATATGTCTTCACTTAAACAATTGTATTATGTAACTCACATAATTTTTTAGAGAGAAACAATGGATTGTTCAGCTACTTCATGGTGTCCAGTTTTATTTGGGTAGTGGGGGAGGAAGCTAGAGTACATGGTGAAGACATTACGCTGGAATTAAGGTTGGAGTCTAGCACACCCTAGTGAAGAGATTACGCTGGAATTAAGGTTGTAGTCTAGCACACCCTGGTGAAGACATTACGCTGGAATTAAGGCTGGAGTCTAGCACACCCTGGTGAAGAGATTACACTGGAATTAAGGTTGTAGTCTAGCACACGCTGGTGAAGACATTACGCTGGAATTAAGGCTGGAGTCTAGCACACCCTGGTGAAGAGATTACGCTGGAATTAAGGCTGGAGTCTAGCACACCCTGGTGAAGAGATTACGCTGGAATTAAGGTTGGAGTCTAGCACACCCTGGTGAAGAGATTACGCTGGAATTAAGGCTGGAGTCTAGCACACCCTGATGAAGAGATTACGCTGGAATTAAGTTTAGAGTCTAGCACACCCTGGTGAAGAGATTACGCTGGAATTATGGTTGGAGTTTAGCACACCCTGGTGAAGACATTACGCTGGAATTAAGTTTGGAGTCTAGCACACCCTGGTGAAGACATTACGCTGGAATTAAGTTTGGAGTCTAGCACACCCTGGTGAAGACATTACGCTGGAATTAAGGCTGGAGTCTAGCACACCCTGGTGAAGAGATTACGCTGGAATTAAGGTTGGAGTCCAGCACACCCTGGTGAAGAGATTACGCTGGAATTATGGTTGGAGTCTAGCACACCCTGCAGTTAAGGCCTGCCACCAATGCTCACTGGATTATTAGAAAACATAAATTGATAAAAAATATATCTTTGTTAGCCAAACAATTTGGGAGGGGGGGTTGTCCATTTACCCAGTTTAACCTTGCCACACAGTGGTTTACTGGACTGTTTAGTAATTTATGTCCTGGTTTTTTTGCCTTGTGTTATTTGTTTTTTCTTAATTGTTTTTCAAATTTGTGTACCTGTTATTTCTGGTGATTAACTGTTTTGTCTTTTAAGGATCAATGTCAATGTTTTTTCCTTTCAAGATCAAAGTTGGTTTAAAATTTAAAAAGAGTGACAATTTAAACAAATAAAAATGTTCCTAATTTAGAATATAAAAAGATGTTGTTTTGCATGCATCAAAAATATTAATAAATAAGTTTTGTATGAAAGAGAAACAAAAACTCTACATTTTTTACACATACAATACATCTTCTAATAAAATACTCAATTCAACATTGTAATGCCTTAAATAACAAATAACAAAAATACACATAAACAATAAATATCTCTAGACTGCCACACCATTCTGATATGATTTGTCTTGGTCTGTTTCACCATACTCTGTTCTGTTTAATTATATCACAGTTCATAAATTGTCTACATGAACATAGGTCAAATTGGAATTGGTCACATGATTTAAGAAAGCTCTCCTATTGGTGCACTTTGTAGCCATAGATCATGCATGAATTGATACAGGTTACTGCTGACTGACACCTTGCAAAAGAAAATTTTTCAGTAAATGTAAATTGTGCTACTTGGCCTTGTTCTGGAAATCACTATATATCTATATCATTGTACAAAATTCAAATCACATAAATAACAGTATTATAAGAATGCCTCCTTTTTTAACAACATTGCCTTATTTATGAGGTGGTCTCTTTTTTAACAAAATTACCTTATGTATGAGGGGGCCACTTTTTTAACAACATTGCCTTATGTAAGAGGTGGCCTCTTTTTTAACAACACTGCCTTATATATGAGGTGGCCGCTTTTCTCTAACAATATTGCCTTATGTATGAAGTGGCCTCTTTTTTCTAACAACACTGCCTTATATATGAGGTGGCTGCTTTTCTCTAACAACACTGCCTTATATATAAGGTGGCCTCTTTTTTCTAACAACATTGCCTTAACAACTTCGTCCTACACTCCCCCAAGAGCGACATGTACATGCAACAATATTTTATTCCATTTCATACATGTTCATGTATACATTGGTTAAGCTGGACTGACCAAAACATCCTGTTTCCCTAATCATGTTCCTTTTGTTTTTAATTATTAGAAGTTTATGCTTTAAGTTTATCAATAACAAAATATTTGCTGTTCTGTGTAATTTAATAGAGGCGCCCAGGAGCCTGTAATTGCTCACCTGGTAGACAAATAACTTCAAGCTGGCTTAACATTTTAGCAATTTACAGTTTGAAACTAGATGTTTTAGCTTTAAATTAAAGGGCAAAAACTAAAAATTTCAGACATTAAAGGGCAAAAATTTTTTAGAAGTCATCAGACTATTTTTCAAAAACTAAATGATTTGCAGACCTTGTCCTACTGGTTTTTTGAGTAATTTACAGTTTTACTCTATCTGTTTAGATCTTAATTTATATCATAAAAGTAGATAATTTTATCTGAATTAGTCATTAAACTTATATAAAGAGTCATTTGACAATTTAAATGAATTGAGTGTTTTGAAGGCCTTGTATTACTGATCACTTTTGCAGTTATATCATTTTAGTTGCAGCGCAAAATCTACAAATTTCATAAAAAAATGTCATTAAAGGGCAATAACTCTTATTAGGGGGTCATCTTCAGACAATTAATGATTTGTAGGCCTTGTCCTTCTGTTATTTTAGTAACTTACAATCTGACTCTAGTGATAATAGGCCGAAATTTATAACAATTTTGTCTTAAATCGTCACTAAAGGACAATAACTCATATAAAAGGGTGGTCAATTTCGGATCAACTTTGAAATTTGTAGGTATTTTCTTGCTGATCGATGTGCAATGTCAATCTGGCTCTTATACATTTGATGTTATATCGTACAAACTGAAAATTTTGTCAAAAATCATAATTAAAGGGCAATAACTCCTACAAGAAGTCAAAATACTACTTTGGAATATTAGAAAACTTTGTAGAGCTTAATGTGCTGATCAATCTGAGGTAACAGTTTTTTCTATAGCTTTTAGATATTGACCTAAACATGTGATGACCACCTATGTTCTATTTTTAGTAACAGTGGTATATCTTTGTCAACTGATTAACACCTCGGATATGAATTTGAAACTAGGTACTCTAAGGATGATTGTAGCCAAGTGGTTTCAGAGATTTTAAACAAGTTTATGACAGATGCCAAATGATGACAAAATATCACATGGCCATTCCATACAGCCAAAAACGCATACAATTTGGCAGATGTTTTGGCTGTAGGTGCCAGTTAACACATTTCCATGACATTGATCAACCTGCAGTGAGATTTGATATTCTGTGCAATTAAACAGATATATTAAGCCATGCAGGGATATTTGCCAAAGAAACTAGTCCCAAGATTAAATTACCTTTTCTTTAAGGCTCGGGAAATTTTCCATCTCACGACTGGTATTTTTGGCAATTGCAAAAATCTCCCCAAAGCATTATATATGTTTAATATATCACATGTAATAGAAATAAGTATTAAGTGTCATACTTGAAAATATACAGTTTGAGGATATCTTATTTCTTTATTTTTTGTGCAATTTTGAAAAATCAATACAAATTTTGATTAGTATATAATTACATATAATTTGTTATAACCAGGCAGAAGGAAATAAATACCATATTAAAGAACTTTTGTGTTAAAATTAAAACAAACTTTACTTAGAAAACATACTTCCAGCTTTTTTATAGATAAAAGTCATATAAGATATTAATTCAATAAAATACAATACAAATATTGTCAGACAGGGGAGATAACTCATAAACCTTCACTAGAATTAACTGTAATTTTAACACAAGATATCTCACATGACAAAGACAGTATGTAGAAACAACCCTGCAATTTCAAAACTGCATTAAAATCATTGTTTGTTTTTTAACCAAGAATCACAGTTATAAGAAATCTGCCTGGTTCCTGCACTTCCCTGTACTTGATAAATATATTATATTGAATAAGATGTTGAATTCATATCACGACATTGTCATATAAATACTTCAGGCAACTTACCTTATATGGAGTTGGATTCAAAGCACGACAGTGGTCATTACGTAAACACTTCAAAGACCTTAATGCTTTGGATCTTAGTTCTGTGAGAGTTGGCAGTGGTTGCTTCAACTTATAAATAAAGTCATATTTAAAATATAGTTCAGAAATTTACTTTGTCCACTTGACCCCAGTGGACTGGAGGAAGTTGTGGACAAAAATTCTTATCTAACTTTACTTTGTCCACTTGACCCCAGTGGACTCGTGGTATAGGTTGGAAAAAATTCTTATCTTACTTTACTTTCTCCACCTGACCCCAGTGGGCTGGAGGGTGTGGTGGACAAAATTCTTATCTAACTTAACTTTGTCCACCTGACCCCAGTGGACTGGAGGAAGTTGTGGACAAAAATTCTTATCTAACTTTACTTTGTCCACCTGACCCCAGTGGACTAGAAGTAGTTGTGGACAAAAATTCTTATCTAACTTTACTTTGTCCACCTGACCCCAGTGGACTAGAAGTAGTTGTGGACAAAAATTCTTATCTTACTTTAATTTGTCCACATGACCCCAGTGGATTAGAAGTAGTGGTTGCCTTAAGTATTAAACATATTTTATTGTCTTAATAATGCAAAAATAATAAGACACAAGTTAAATATTTTTCCTTTGTTTTACCATAAGACTGGTAAGTATAATCCAAACAAAGAGAAGATACACATTAATGGTCACTATTTTTTCCAAATTAAGACATCAAAGCAGTGTGTTCATTTTATATAGGTTAAATTAGCATTATCGATTATAATTTGTGTTTTCTTTACCTGTTCTGTTAGACAGGTACGTTTCACTGCATACAATTACATTTTTTTTATAAAAGGCACTTAATTTCTTAAAACTGTGTAATACAAATTTCAATTACTGGAACTAAAATAGACAATTTAGTACACTGATAAAATATTTACCTCACCATTCTCTATAAATATTTTATGTAACCTTTCAACTTTGGCAGGACAAACATAAGCTCTCTTAGATTCCTACAACACAGAAATGAATTTACTCTTACAAGAAAACCTCATCACTATATACTGTTTGTTAGGTTGATACAAAATAATAATGTATGACTGAGAAAAGTAGCAATGTATGTCCTTAACAGAACTGTAAATAATCATATCACAGAGCTACACATAAATTACAGTTGTAAGGTTACAATTTGTTTTGGGTTTGTTTAAGATTTTAACACCACTTTCAGCTATATTGTTGCCTTCAGTTTTTAATGGGAGTAGGAAGCCAGAGTATTTTGTAAAAACTGGAAATCCTTGTTAATTAAGAGTCAAGAGCACCCAGTCCTAAGACAGACCACAAGTGTTGATACACAAGGGACCAACCGATTTGCTGTGATAATGTGCCACATTAACTTAAAACATCACAATAAACAACAAAGTTATATGCCAGACACAGATTTGCTTCATTTCTGCATTGTGACCTATACTTTCAAAGAGTGTCCTGAATGTTGTACATGACATGATGTCTTGATGTGTTGATCACTTGTTCTACATAAAGCAAATGCAGGGCATTCAATGGACAAACAACTTGATATATGTGTTCCTAAATTCATTCAGGGAGCATAATATAGAAAAAAAAAAACTTACTATGAATGGATGTCTACACAAGACTCGTTCATTGATTTTAGGAGGTTCTTCTTGTGGTTGTAACATTAAATCCACTAAGGCATTCCCTGAAAATAAAAACATGCATTCAGCTAGTTTATATAAACTTTAATACAGTCACTGAGCCATGAATTTGAGATAAAAGTCAGGTGACACATACCAGACTGTTATGTACTATTCATCAGCAATCTATATACAAATTAGAAATCAGTGAGATGGTATCCATCTCTGTGGGACCGGCCCACCTTCACACATCGCCTTAATATTATCTACCCACATATCAAATATCAAAAGCCTACCTCAAAGCATAAAAGTTATAGCCTAGACATGATTAGTTTCAAACAAACAGACACACTGACTGACTGACATAATAATTACAATAGGGCATCTGCCACTAAGTGGCTGGGCCACTTATATTGTCATCGTACCACCCATGGTTACTGAGGAACTGACTTAATCTAATAACTTCAACGTAGTCACTGGACTATGAAATTGAGGTTAAGGTGACAATTAACTGACGAACAAATACTCATCACAAGTTACCACTGGACCAAATTTGACTAACTCGCTGGCAAGACAAAAAACTGTTCAATAACTTTTCCTACCAGGTAATGAGTGAAAGAAGCAAGGGGTCTCAGTGTTTTGTCAACTTAAAAAACATGTCATTTAAGGAATTTCACAGTTTATTAGGCGTAAACATACCCAAACCATATTATATCATATAACCTGTTCAGAAATTTGAAATATTCTGTATAATTTAATTTTAACTATAAATCTTAATAATTTTTATGGACCGTGAAATTGAGGTCAAGGTCAGGTTGAACCTACCAGACAGTCATGTACTATTCATCAGCAACCTATATACCAAATATTGTCATCCTACCATGCGTAGTTACAGAGGAACTGTCGTAACCCAAAAACTTTAACGTAGTCGCTGGACCGTGAAATTGAGGTCAAGGTCAGGTGACACCTACCAGACAGTCATGTACTAGTCTTCAGCAACCTATACACCAAATATTGTCATCCTACCATGCGTAGTTACAGAGGAACTGTCATAACCCACAAACTTTAATGTAGTCGCTGGACCGTGAAATTGAGGTCACAGTCAGGTGACACCTACCAGACAGTCATGTACTAGTCATCAGCAACCTATACTCCAAATATTGTCATCCTACCATGCGTAGTTACAGAGGAACTGTCGTAACCCAAAAACTTTAACGTAGTCGCTGGACCGTGAAATTGAGGTCAAGGTCAGGTGACACCTACCAGACAGTCAAGTACTAGTCATCAGCAACCTATACACCAAATATTGTCATCCTACCATGCGTAGTTACAGAGGAACTGTCGTAACCCAAAAACTTTAACGTAGTCGCTGGACCGTGAAATTGAGGTCAAGGTCAGGTGACACCTACCAGACAGTCATGTACTAGTCATCAGCAACCTATACACCAAATATTGTCATCCTACCATGCGTAGTTACAGAGGAACTGTCGTAACATAGTCACTGGACCATGAAATTGAGGTCAAGGTCAGGTGACAGGTGACTGACTGGCAAGTACTCATCATAAGCTACCTCTGGACCAAATTTGATGGACCTAGGGCTTGGACTTACAAATATATGAAGCAAGATGTCAAGTGTTTATGGTGCCGCCGCCGGATTCCCAAACATAAGTCTCGCCTCCAGCGACTTTCGTCGCAGGCAAGACAAAAATTATAATGTTAATATGAACAGTCATACAGAAAGTTCTCCAGTGGAATATTTCTTATTTGTTTAGTTTGTTTGTGATTTTACACCACTGTATGTCAGATGTATCATGGTGTCCAGTTTTTTATGGGGGAGGAAGACAGAGTACCCAGTGACCTTTGTCAGGAAAACTGGCAATATAAGGTTGAAGGCCTGCAGTAAGGCTTGGACTCGCAAACTCAATATTAAATGACTAGCTTAACAAATTGGCCACTGAGGCCCCTCTTTTTTGTTCTAGACTGAGGTCATGAGAGACAATACAACACATACACACTCTGTCAGATAGGGGAGACAACTCATACAACATAAGTGACTCTAAATTTAAGAAGCGATATCTCAAATAACCAAGACAATATTCACAAACAATTCTATAAATTATGTCCCTGTAAGACCATTAAAACCACTGGTTCTTGATGAATCACCATTATATATGATAAGACATAAGAATGTAGATACATAACAACATACCATCATGCCCAAATAAACGATATGCTATTTTCTGACCAGGTATCGTAACTTTTTCTACATCTTCACTCAGTTTCATTCGTGGTCGACTGTTTACTTCAACAAGCTACAAGTGGATTGCAAAAAAAAACTGTTATTTAAATGTAGTTGGTTATTTGTCCACCTAAAAATTTATTTTAAGAGAAAATAAACATCTGAACTGACTAATACAGAATTGGGTAATACACAATGTGATATGGATGATGCCAAATGAATGCAATACACCATGTGATAAGGATGACAACTAATTGCAATACACCATGTGATAAGGATGACAACTGACTGCAATACACAATGTGATATGGATGACAAATTATCAATACACAATGTGATTTGGATGACAACTGACTATAATAAACAATGTGATAAGGATGAAACCCCTTGACCTCCAGCAAGAAAACCTCTTACCTTCAGCACGTACTCCTGACCTCTAGCAAGAAAACCCCTGACCTCCACCAAAAAAACTGGCAATAATTGTAAACATGTTGGAAAACATGTCTTGAGAACAACTTGTAAAGCTTTAAAATGCATTCTATTATTATTGCAAATCACATGCTGACACATTAAAAAAACATAGAACAATTTTCTGAATTTACAGTACATCACTCTGCCAGCGAGACCCACTAACGATGTAGAGCACTCAGCCAGCAAGGCCCATTAACTACCTAGACCACATGGCCACTAAAGCTTCTGAATATCAATAGCTTTTACTTACTTTTTAACTTATATATATATATGCAATAGTAAAATTAATGTCTGATGCTGTCAATTCTAATAATGACATCCTTATAACGTAAAACAACAGAATACCTTATATATCTGCATAGACATTGCGACCTTTAAAGGATTTTTTTCATCATGAAATGGCAGTTAGATAATGGCCTATACATTCTGCTTGAATTAAATAACACAGGATGTTGTCATATAAGAATTGTGGTAATTCGTTCTGGGTATAATGTTGTACTCATTTACATATAGGCTGGGCCTTTATATTCATATTTTCTAACTCGCTCGGTAATAAAAAACAAGTGTGGACACAGAAAAAAGTCTCGCCTGAATTCCGCATCAGTAACGAAAATAAATTTCGTCATAAGCATTACGTAAATAACATTAAATATGAGCAGATGCCTGTATACCAAATATTGTCACCATACTATGCATAGTTACAGAGGAACTGTCCTAATACAAAAACTTTAACGTAGTCACTGAAATGTGGAATTGAGGTCAAGGTCACGTGGTACCTACCAGACAGTCATGAACTATTCATCAGCAACCTATATACCAAATATTGTCATCCTACCATGCATAGTTACAGAGAAACTGCAGTAACACAAAAACTTTAACATAGTCACTGGACCGTGAAATTGAGGTCAAGGTCAGGTGACACCTACCAGACAGTCATGTACTAGTCATCAGCAACCTATATACCAAATATTGTCATCCTACCATGCGAGGTTACAGAAGAACTGTCGTAACCCAAAAACTTTAACGTAGTTGCTGGACCGTGAAATTGAGGTCAAGGTCAGGTGACACCTACCAGACAGTCATGTACTAGTCATCAGCAACCTATATACCAAATATTGTCATCCTACCATGCGTGGTTACAGAGGAACTGTCGTAACCCAAAAACTTTAACGTAGTCACTGGACCGTGAAATTGAGGTCAAGGTCAGGTGACACCTACCAGACAGTCATGTACTAGTTATCAGCAACCTATATACCAAATATTGTCATCCTACCATGCGTGGTTACAGAGGAACTGTCGTAACCCAAAAACTTTAACGTAGTCGCTGGACTGTGAAATTGAGGTCAAGGTCAGGTGACACCTACCAGACAGTCATGTACTAGTCATCAGCAACCTATATACCAAATTTTGTCATCCTACCATGCGTGGTTACAGAGGAACTGTCGTAACCCAAAAACTTCAATGTAGTCGCTGGACCGTGAAATTGAGGACAAAGTCAGGTGACACCTACCAGACAGTCATGTACTAGTCATCAGCAACCTATACACCAAATATTGTCATCCTACTATGCGTAGTTACAGGGGAACTGCCGTAACCCAAAAACTTTTACGTAGTCGCTGGACCGTGAAATTGAGGACAAGGTCAGGTGACACCTACCAGACAGTCATGTACTAGTCATCAGCAACCTATACACCAAATATTGTCATCCTACTATGCGTAGTTACAGGGGAACTGCCGTAACCCAAAAACTTTTACGTAGTCGCTGGACCGTGAAATTGAGGACAAGGTCAGATGACACCTACCAGACAGTCATGTACTAGTCATCAGCAACCTATACACCAAATATTGTCATCCTACTATGCGTAGTTACAGGGGAACTGCCGTAACCCAAAAACTTTTACGTAGTCGCTGGACTGTGAAATTGAGGTCAAGGTCAGGTGACAGGTGACTGACTGGCAAGTACTCATCATAAGCTACCTCTGTACCAAATTTGATGGACCTAGGGCTTGGGCTTACAATTATATGAAGCAAGATGTCAAGTGTTTACGCCGCCACCGGATTCCCATACATATGTCTCGCCTCCAGCGACTTTCGTCGCAGGCGAGACAATAATAATAGTAAATGAGTACAACATCATACCCCTCATGAATTATTTCTTAAATGTTAAAATACAATACATTTTATATTCCTTATTCTTATCTATTACCTTGTAAACCCCTCCTAGTGCTGGTTGTTTCTGACAGGTGACTAGATGAGTACCAATCCCAAAGCAGTTTATACTGTGTCCCTGTCAAAGATTAAACCTTATTTGAATATAGGATTTTTAGAGATATAATATAAACATTTATTAAGAACAAGTTAATCCTACTTTTAATACAATACAGTTAAAGTATTATTTTCTCTATAGTTAAATAAATACAGTGTTCCCCCAGTATATCGCCCCCCATTAAACTGCCAACCTCGAATATCGCCACGATTTTCTATGGTCCCATTTTTTAACTATTAAAATTCCCCCTGTTGTAATGCCATCCTTGCCATCCACAACAGGTTTTTATTTGCAAAAGTCCTTTATTCACTAAACTTTACCTCGTTTCTACTGCCAAACACATAAATTACTAATAATTATTTTGAATTATTGGTGTGTAATCATGGTCACACTTTCTAAGCTTAATCCCCCAATTAGAAAATCAATAAATCAATTAACATAATTTTTGTGAAAACAGCAGCTCTGATCAACTAATTTGAAGAAAAAGGTGCTAATTTGCATACGGTAACAACCATTCTGTAGTAAGAATCCAGTAATTTACATATACGACTTTCCCAAGATACTCCTACCGCAGGTCGGGGGTTCTCTCCGGGTACTCCGGCTTCCTCCCCCAATAAAAACTGGACGCCATGAAATAGCTGAAAAATTGCTGAAAGTGGCGTTAAAACACCATTCAAACAAACAAACAAAAAATTTCCCAAGATACAACACACCATTTTCGGGGGTTTTTCATGTAGTAAACGTAATTGAACAGAGACACGAATGTCAATAAACCCATAACGAACAGCTGGTTATTAAAAATGCCAATAATTATCATCACGTATCAATATTGATTGGTCTTAAACACTAAACAGATAAAAACTGGTGACACTGTTTAAAGATGTCAAGATTGACCATGGCTGATTATTATGCAACTACCTTTGGACAACAAAGTGTGGGGAGTGATTCACTCCCACTCTGTTACAATACGAGTAATGAACTAAATTTGTACCTTTGCCACAAAAAAAAAAGAACAGCGAGGGTACGATTATGCCTTCTATAGGCTGCCATGAAACTCTTTGAAAAATGCAAAATTACTCCACACGTGACATATTTAATGTAGATGAAACTGGGCTCTATACATATTAAACATTACTGATACAAAAGTCTGAAATAGTTCTCCCTCTTTATACTGCCAACCTCTTATAATGCCAAAAAAATGCCAAGTCCAAAAGGTGGCATTATACAAGGGAGCACTGTAGTTCTGCTCAGGTACTATAATTGTAGTTCTAATGCTTTTACGTGCAGTTGCCCAGTGCATAACCTGGCCGCAGAAAGAATGCCCTCCCCACCTGCAGTTGTCAGGTTATAATAGAAAAAAGCCTGGCATGGAACATAGAACATGCCATTTGGAGAATGAAAAACAATAAATTCAGTTTATATTACAGCATCAGCAATGTCTATTAGTTTTGTCAATGCCTCTAGTATCAAGCATTATTTTCTACTGAAATTAGGAGTGAAAGCCGTCATTCAACCATCCAGTTCTAAATTGTTCTATGCTCATGCAAATATTACCTGCTGATTCAAGGAATGTATAGTATCTTCATTGATGTCATTACTGGCCACAACAGTTAACTGTGAAAACCAAGGCACATTGAAGCTGTAGAATAAAAGAAAGATTTATATCGGTACTGGCCACATCAGTTTACTGTGAAAACCAAGGCACAATTAAGATGTAGAATAAAAGAAAGAATTGTATCATTACTGGCCACAACAATTAAATTGCAAAAACCAAGGCATATTGAAGCTGTAGAATAAAAGAAAGATTGATTTCATTTCTAGCCACAACAATATACTGTGAAAACCAAGGCACACTGAAGCTGTAGAATAAAAGAAAGATTTACAGTCGAACCTCGATGTGTCGAACTCGGATTATTCGAATACTCGGTTTACTCGAACTATTTCAAAAGTCCCGGCAAAATTCCCATTAACCCAAAGCAATTTTACCTTTGATTACTCGAACTTTGATAATTCGAATTCTCGGTTAAGTCGAGGTGATTTATCAGTCCTCACACCTTGAAAATAACAGTAATTAACCCTGATTAGTCGGTCCACCATTCAAATTCTTTGATGTCATTTTAATTGATTTATGAACGCTCTATGGCTTCAAAAGGTGTTAATCCGGACATGTTTACTTAATGATTGGTCACGCGTGTATGAATAAAATGTTGACATGTGCACCTGTTTGTATTGATCACCCAAGCGTTTTAATCATTATCAATTGTGTGTATGTATACAATCTGAGGAAACGAATTTAATTAGCAACGCTGATATTTTTATTGATGTTTTGATTTTAATTTTAAAAATTATGATGATTAATTGATATAAATTAAAAATAAAACAAATCGATGTCTTTTAATCCTGAACACCAGTTCACCGTCCAATTAAACAAATTAATTTAAAACCTATAAAAAGAGCGCATTAAGAGGTTTTTATTCATAAATTGTTTACAATGTTAGCTGAACAATCTAGTGAAGGCACCGGGCAATCCGGCGGGATAGCTAGATCGGCTAAACGTAAACTAAACGTAAAGTCGATTGAGGACAAGTACCAAGCCATCGTAGAAGTTGAGAGGGGTTTGAAGACAAAATCCGAAATTGCCCGTTATTTTGAAGTTCCAGCCAACACATTATCCACTTGGATAAAAAATGCAGAAAAAATAAAAGACGCCTACCAACAAAGCAGCTTTGGACCAGATAGAAAACGAATGAGAATGGCAACATATGAAGACGTTGAACGAGCCCTACTTAAATGGTCTACCAGTCTTAGAGACCAGAACCTACCCATCTCCGGACCAATGCTGATTACAAAGGCTGAGGAATTCGCTAGAAGACTAAACTACTCAGACTTCAAGTGCAGTAACGGCTGGCTAGACAGATTCAAGGAGAGACACAACATTACTTTCAAGAAGATATGCGGGGAGGCCAAATCCGTCGACGACAACAGTGACGCAATGAATGAATGGGCAGCTGAACTCAAGACTCGATATTCTCACAGTGTATATACACAAAACACAACAAAATATGAGGTGCATCTAAGCATCTAGTGACACAATGACACGTCAACATAACAAATACGATATTCAATTTGAGGAGATACATCAAAAAACAAAGACGGAGAAGTTCAACTTCCGGTTTACTGATAACCCTGATGAGTTGAACCTCGGATAACTCGAATACTTTCCAATGGTCCCCTCGACTTCGAGTTAACGAGGTTCGACTGTATATCATTACTGGACACATCAGTTCACTGTGAAAACCAAGGCACACTGAAGCAAAGAAAGATTTATATCATTACAGTTAAACTGCAAAACCAAGGCATACTGAAGCTGTAGAATAAAAGAAAGATTTATATCATTACTGGACACATCAGTTCACTGTGAAAACCAAGGCACACTGAAGCAAAGAAAGATTTATATCATTACTGGCCACAATAGTTAAACTACAAACACCAAGGCAAAATTAAGATGTAGAATAAAAGAAAGCATTTTTTGACAATCTATTTTGTCTGTTTAAGGTTTATTAAATTGAATTGAATTAAACTTTTCTTTTAAACTGCTATAATTGGGTAATGAGGAACTGGATTGCTAAAAATAAAGGCAATATTAAGAAGTTACAATATCACAATGGAGAACTTATGAACATTTTATAATTCAAGATATGTTTAGAATGTACTTCTCAAACTACAAAACTTCAGATTTTTTGTGATTTTGAATGGTGTTTTGCACCACCTTTATCAATTTTTCTGCTATATCTTGGCTTGCAGTTTTTGTTGGGAAAGAAAAAACCCCTGACCTTTAGCAAGAAAGACACTTATTGTGATAAACTCAAGGCTACTAGGAGCCTGTAATCGCTCAACTGGAAGACAAACGACTTTGACCTATCTTTAAATTTGTGCAATTTACGGTTTCACTCTAGCTCTTATAGCTTTTAAGTTACTGGGCAAAAACTAAAAATTTCTTCAAGAATTGACATCAAAGGGCTATAACTCATATAGAGTCATCTAACAGTTTTGAATAAAGTGAGTGATTTGTAGGCCTAGCCTTGCTCATCATTTTGGCAATCTACAGTTCACGATAGCTTTTATAGCAGATACATGTCAGTTACAGAGGTAAATATCAATAACTCTGCCAATGAACAATTTTCAGACCAATTATGTGGTTTGTAGGTATTGTCTTGCTGAACATCTTATAGTTTTCAAGTAAGATTGTAAAATTTGAAAAATGTGGTCAAAAACCATAAATTAAGGGCGATAACTCCTACAAGAAGTCATTTTACAACTTCAGAATAACAGGAAATTTGTAAAGCTAAATGTACTAATCAATTTGAGGTAGCGTTTTTTTCTTAAACTATTACACTCTTGAGATATTCACCAAAAATGTGTGTTAACCCCTATGTTTTATTTTCAGTAACAGTGGCCATCTTTGTAAATTAATCAACACCACAGATATAAATCTGAAACTATGTTCCCTAAGGATGATTGTGGCCAAGTTTGAAAAAATTGGTCAAGTGGTTTTCGAGAAGATTTTTGAACATTTTAACAATGGATGACAGACGAAGGACAAGTGATGGCAAAAGCTTATAAGGACCTTTGCAACAGGTGAGCTAAAAAGCAGTACATATGTTAACATACCTTCTTGCTACTTTTTCAAATGTCTGCCTTACAAGATTTGAGAGGTATGCCAGATCTCCACTGTCTAATCGTATACCTTTAGGCTGGTACCCACACTCATGTAATGCCATTGCAACAGTACAAAAATTTGGTAAACCAGTCCTGAACAAATAAATAAAAATAAGAAAATATTATATAATTAAAATATGGATTATTTCATGTATAACTGACTTTGCCAATAGACACAATTCTTTAGGGATTTTTCACATCACCATAATTAAAGCAGGAAGAATTTTATGTGTTGTGTAGAGTTTAATACTGGTAACTACTGGTGTTGGTTCTGTGTAGAGTTTAATACTGGTAACTACTGGTATTGGTACTGTAGTGTAGGGATTAATACTGGTAACTACTGGTGTTGGTTCTGTGTAGAGTTTAATACTGGTAACTACTGGTGTTGGTTCTGTGTAGAGTTTAATACTGGTAACTACTGGTGTTGGTTCTGTGTAGAGTTTAATATTGGTAACTACTGGTGTTGGTACTGTAGTGTAGGGTTTAATACTGGTAACTACTGGTATTGGTTCTGCGTAGGGTTTAATACTGGTAACTACTGGTGTTGGTTCTGTGTAGGGTTTAATACTGGTAACTACTGGTGTTGGTTCTGTGTAGGGTTTAATACTGGTAACTACTGGTGTTGGTTCTTTGTAGGGTTTAATACTGGTAACTACTGGTGTTGGTTCTGTGTAGGGTTTAATACTGGTAACTACTGGTGTTGGTTCTGTAGTGTACAGGTGAGATTTCTGTTTTGTGTGATATGTTTCTGCGTGTCTGACTTGTTAGAATATTACCACAACAGACCTTTAGTTTAACGTGCCACAAAATGGTTTCTTTAACTATTCCAAGCTCTCATACTTGTTTTATTTGTTTTTTTGTAATTTTTTTGTGATTTGTTATTCTGTCTTTTAAATTGAATTGTAATGTATAAATACTAACTGAATTTCTCAAAAGTCAGATTTTAGACTTAAGTTTAAGTTTTTTCTCCATGGTAATTTGAAATTCTCAATGTTTTATTGGCTTAAACAAAGCCTTATACTCGAACTCAGTATGAGATTTATATCTGAATTTGAGGCCAAACCTTATTAAGGATAAATACTGAACAGTATTAATATTTAAAAAAATGAAAAGATATTTCTAAATGTAAGGTAGGTCTACATTTCATAGGGATTTTAGTAATGTGAATATTACCAGTAGTTAACGAGCTAGTGTAGATCAAATGGGACAGCAAGCTAGCTTTGACAAATGGTGTTAGCATTTAGCATTAGAGGAAATGGGTTAGCAAGTTTGTGTTGATAAAATGAGTTAGCAAGCTAATGTAATTGATTTTTTTGTTTGTTTGAAAGATGTTTAACACCTCTTTCAGCAATTTTTCAGCTTTTTCATGGCGTCCAGTTTTTATTCGTGGAGCAAGACGAAGAATCTGTATAGACTGGAACCCACAACTCAGTGTTGACAGGCCACTTGATCAATAGTAGACGAACTACCTTGACCACTCTGCCACAGAGGCCCTTAGTGTATATGAAAAACGGTTTTGAAGGCTAATGTGAAATGGGTTAGAAATCTAGTGTAAATTAAATGGGACATCAAGCTTGTGTAGATGAATAGAGATAGCAAGAAGGAATGAATGAAATGGAAACACTAGCAGTCCTTTCTTTATAAATGAATGCCATATTGCAATACAAGAATTTGTTTAAACACAATTTCTTAATAGAGCTTTAAAGAGTGATTTTCAAGGTAATAGAATTTATAACAAATATCAAATAAGACTGAAATGTGATAATGTTGCTATGGAGATCGGAGTTATGAATAATGCTTTAGATCTAATGTAAGATTTTGTTTCTCTTATTTTAAAAAAGAGCAAATTTGTGAAATCAAATACAATTCTTCCAAACCTATTTTTATGGTCACGTGATAAATGGAAGTAGTTTTAATTATGACATCATTATTCCTGTTTATGACATCAATAATTTGAACCAATCAACAGGTGAGAACCACATTTTCACTAGTGCCGAGAACTATTTTTCCACACCGGTCAAGGGGTTTGAAAATTGGAGAAATATAGGATCTTACATTGGTACGAGTGGATTATCGGATTTCTCCAATCGAGATAGTTAAATTATGGAATTTTAAGTCCGAGCCTTGGCGATAATTTAACTATCGAGATTGGAGAAATACGATAATCCAAGAGTACTAATGTAAGATTCTGTTTCTCTAATTTTAAAAAGTAGTAAATTTGCGAAATGAAGTACAAATTCTTACAACCCCAATTTTAGGTTCATGACTTGAATATGCGGTAAATGGAAGGTGTTTTGTTTATGACGTCATGAGTTCTTATTGTGACGTTATTGTTTTTAACCAATCAACTGCTGATAACAACAAATTCACTAGTACGAGAAATATTTTTTCCACACCGGTCAAGCGGTTGAAATATTAGGTCAAAATTAGAGAAATTGTTTTTTTCCAAACTGATGTTTATATTCACAAGTTTCACTTAAATTCTTAGATAAGGGTTGTTCAACAATTAATTTGTTTTTCAAAAATTTTCTATGAAAGCAGACAACTTCCTGTTGGGGTGGGACAATACAATTTGACTCTTGTCTTACCAGAAATCTGTCCTGAAACGATTAGGATTTTTCAAACAGGAAATTAAGTTGTCTCATGGCAGAAATTTGGAGAAAAAAATCAAGGAGAAAACAGATTTGATCAGCTTACAGAGAAAAATTTTCAGTCTTATTAAAATATATATTTGTAATTTCGGCATAATAAAACAATTGTTGCCTCAATACAAGGCGAATGTAAAAAAAACTGTTAACCTTTGATAGGTGGTCTCCCTTTGGGAAATCAATTTAAATATTCACCTTGTATGAAGGCAACAATTTTATATTGTCGTTTTCAAGAAGAACATTTAAATATAAAAATGTGAGTGGTAGGGGAAATACACAAATTTTGTCTTTAACTTATGTAATATGGACTAATTCATTTACGTGGTGAGAATGAATTCCTGAGGAAGGAGGGCAGGGTCATAGTATTGTATAGTATCTTCTTGACTGACCACTAAACTATAAAACTTCCAGATTGTCTATAGACTTCACTCCAGGAAATGACTGACCTGATTACCTCCTACTTACTTGATTACATCAGACTAACCTAATGGAAAGGTCTGTGGTTTTCTCCAGGTACTCTGATTTCCTCACCCAATTAAAACTATTCGCCATGATATAGCTGAAAAATTGCTGAAAGTGACATTAAACAACATTTAAATAAAACAGACTAACCTAATATACTGACCTGATGACATCAGAGTAACCTAATGACAACATACTGACCTGATGACATCATACTGACCTGATGACATCAGACTAACCTTATGACAACATACTGACCTGATGACATCAGACTAACCTAATGAAAACATACTGACCTGATGACATCAGACTAACCTAATGACAACATACTGACCTGATGACATCAGACTAACCTAATGACAACATACTGACCTGATGAAATCAGACTAACCTAATGACAACATACTGACCTGATGACATCAGACTAACCTAATGACAACATACTGACCTGATGACATCAGACTAACCTAATGACAACATACTGACCTGATGAAATCAGACTAACCGAATGACAACATACTGACCTGATGACATCAGACTAACCTAATGACAACATACTGACATGATGACATCAGACTAACCTAATGACAACATACTGACCTGATGACATCAGACTAACCCAATGACAACATACTGACCTGATGACATCATATGTATCAATCAAAGCCAGGAATCCATCAGGAAATGCTGTAGCATATGCTATGAAAGCAGCCAATTCACTTTGAATCACTTGATCCTCTAGGAAATCTAAAAATTAAAAGGTTTGTGACACTTCATCATCTAGTAAATCTAAAATTAAAAATATATGTGAAATCAAATCGTCTGGAGAAAAAATGAAGTTAGAATTTGTTACTCTTGATCAACTCAACAATTTGTAATTTGCAAGACATGTTCACCTTAACATAAGAATTAGTGAGACATTATCTGGTAATTGTAAATTTATAACACTTCTATAATTAAAAAACATGTGACACAAACATCTATAGCATTTGTGACCCTTAATCATCAGGACATCTAACCAAGTCATACTCGATTATCAAGAAAATTTAAAATTGAAGCTCTTGTGACACCTTATCATATAGAAAATGTGAATTTGCTACTAGTGACAATTGCACAATTAAACAATGGGAAATTAAGAACTTTACACATGATAATTGTGAAAATAAAAAATTGCTATCTTTATTTGTGAGTGAGTTGACCTCATTCATACATTAATTACCGAAAATAAGCATTTAATCTTATAAAAAATCTATATGCACAGGGGTGCAAAAGCCGAGTTGCCGTATTTTATTAACCAAAAACTTTCCTTGTCTTCATTTTAAGATTTAACATAATTGGTCATTACAGGCATTACAAGTAAACTGGAGACAAAGTGAGGAAAGGAAAAATGTAAGCTTTATCAACAAATTTTCAAAGTTGCATAAAATATGAATATGTGCATCCTCTAACAGTATTTAACAATTGTGTAGAATTTCAGATATGTACTTGATGTAGTTTTTGAGTTATGGTCCGGAAACCACTAATTCAAGAAATTTTCTAATATTTTTCTGTCACTGTGACCTTGACCTTTAACAGATTTACCCCAAAATCAATAAGGTTCCTCCTCTTAAGGTATGTAACAATATACCAAAGTTTCATTAAAATCGGTTGAGAACTTTTTGAGTTATGGTCCGGAAACCACTAATTCAAGAAATTTTCTAATGTTTTTCTGTCGCTGTGACCTTGACCTTGAACAGATTTACCCCAAAATCAATAGGGTTCCCCCTCTTATGGTATGCAACAATATCCCAAAGTTTCAATAAAATTGGTTGAGAACTTTTTGAGTTATGGTCCCGAAACCACTAATTCCAGAAATTTTATAACCTTTTTCTGTCGCTGTGACCTTGACCTTAAATTTTACCCCAAAATCAATAGGGTTCTTCCTCTTATGGTATGTAAAAATATCCTCAAGTTTCATTAAAATCGGTTCACAGCTTTCTGAGTTATTGTCCGGAACCAATTGTTGACGCCCCCTGCCTGCCCAGCCGCCCGCCCTCATCATAACAATAGCCGAGTTCAACTTCGTTGCAACTCGGCTAAAAAGTAAACACACATGGTTTTCTGATTTTTTATGGATTATTGTCGCAAATCCTATTATAAAACAAACTAGAGGCTCCCAGGAGCCTGTATCGCTCACCTGAACCTGAAACCAAACAACCCTTTTTTATCCAGCTTTTCTTTGCTATAAGGAATTGCCATACACTTCTGCAAATTGAAAAGTCATTAATTTTGACCTTTTAAGGAGCTTTGATGCTTAGAGGGAGAAGGGAGGTTCACTTCAAATTTGCTATACCTGTTATACTTTTTTTAACTATCAGTCGAAAACTCTCTTGACTCCCCCCCCCCCCCCCCACCCCCCCACCCCTCCTTTCAATTTTAAGCCAACGTAGCTATGTAGGTAGTCAGGTGTCATGATTTGCACAATTTTGGTAGAGGACGTCCTAAAGATGATGTGTGCAATGCAATGTTTCAAAGCAGTCCTTTAATGAGTTAAAGAGGAGAAGATTTTTTAAAATCAAGTAAAATTGTCTAAAAAAATGTTCAAGGAGAATAATTCCTGAACGGTTCATCAGACAATCTTAACCCTAAAGTCATTTTTGTAGCCCTCATAGAGCAGAACAATTAAGCAATGCTAACTTTTTCTCTAGTTCTAATAATTTTCAAGATTTTTAGGCGAAAATGTCCAAAATAATCAATTTCGACAATTAAAGGGCAATGACTCCTATAAGGGGTCATCATACAGTTTGACCCAATGGAGTGTTGCGTAGAGCTTTTGATGCCGATGAAGGCATGTCTCTTCGGTTTTCCTGTATCTGTTATACTTTTTGAACTATAAGCCAAAAATTGTCTTTTGAACCCCCCCCCCCCCCCCGTTCTTTTTTTAGCCATGGCGGCCACGTTGGTTAATCTGCAGCCATGGTTGGTGCAAACTTGGTTGAGGACATTTGACGGATGAGGTGTACAAAGTTTCAAAGCAGTACTTTCAGTGGTTTTAGAGGAGAAGATTTTAAAAAATCAATTAAAACCAATTAAAATAAACAGTTCAAGGGCAATAACTCTTAAACGGTTAATCAGACAATCTTGACTCTAAAGCCAATTTTGTAGCCCTCATAGAGCAGAACAATTAAGCAATGCTTACTTTTTCTCTAGTTCTAATAATTTTCAAGATTTTGAGGCAAAAATGTCAAAAATAATCAATTTTGACAATTAAAGGGCAATAACTCCTATAAGTAGTCATCATACAACTTTGACCCAATGGAGTGTTTCGTGGAGCTTTTGATGCCGATGAAGGCATGTCTCTTCGGTTTTCCTGTATCTGTTATACTTTTTGAAATATAAGCCAAAAATTGTATTTTGAACCCCCCCCCCCCCCCCCCGGTTCTTTTTTTAGCCATGTGGCGGCCAGGTTGGTTAATCTGCAGCCATGGTTGGTGCAAACTTGGTTGAGGATATTTGACGGATGATGTGTACAGAGTATCAAAGCAGTACTTTCAGTTGTTTCAGAGGAGAAGATTTTTAAAAATCAATTAAAATTAATTAAAAAAAACAGTTCAAGGGGAATAACTATTAAACGGTTAATCAGACAATCTTGACCCTTAAGTCATTTTTGTAGCCCTCATAGAGCAGAACAATTAAGCAATGCTAACTTTTTCTCTAGTTCTAATAATTTTCAAGATTTTGAGGCAAAAATGGCAAAAATCATCAATTTTGACAATTAAAGGGCAACAACTCCTACAAGGAGTCATCATACAACTTTGACCCAATAGAGTGTTTTGAAGAGCTTTAGATGCTGAAGAAGGAAGGTCTGTTCAGTTTTCCTGTATCTGTTATACTTTTTGAACTATAAGCAAAAAACTGTATTTTGACCCCCCTGTTCTATTTTTAGCCATGGTGGCCATGTTGGTTGGTCTGAGGCCATGATTTGGGCAAACTTGGTAGAGGACATTTTACTGACGATGTGTGCAAAGTTTCAAAGCAATCCCTTCAGTGGTTTTGGAGGAGAAGATTTTTGAAGAAAAGTTAACGACGACGACGGACGACGACGGACGCCAAGTGATGGCAATAGCTCACATGACCCTTCGGGTCAGGTGAGCTAAAAAGCCCAGTACTTAACTAAATGTAGTGGGAGAAGTAGACAACCTTAAAGGAAACCACCAAAGAAATTTAAGCTCAATTAAAAGAAAAAAGTTAAAATTAAGATTTATTAACTTTGTTTAAAATTTTACAAGGTTAGTCAAAAAATATTAATAAACAATAATTTTTTTAAATTTCCTGCTAGCTCATTGGCGTAGACATTTTGTGGCACTCTTTTGCATTGAAGATTGCAAACAGTGCAATTGTCTACGTCATTCCTACTATTCAAGTTAAAGATAGGCAGTGGGATGTTTATATTCATATTATTTTGCTTTTATCTGCACTAAATTATGCCATCTTCCCAAACTATTAATTGCTCCAATTTAAGTTATAAAATACGTGGAAGTAAGACCATGCAAAATAATTGATCAAATCTTCTGGCACTCATAGTATTTTATTAAACCTCAGCAAATTCGACTGTATAAATGTAACATCCAGATTTTAGAATTTGAGTGCATTGTTACACAGATGTGATCTTCAAGTTCTTTTGCACCAGGTTTATAAAAAAAAACATTTTCTTCTGTGGTCAACATTTTGTGCTAATTTCCAAACTCGTACCAGTCAGCTATGTCCAAAATACAACTTCTGAGACCCCACTTCTGAATGCTAAATGCTTCTGGAATTCAATATCTTCAGAAATAAGTTTTTTTTTAATATTATGAAGAAATCAAATCTGGTTTTAGCTGTTTTTGTTTAAATATCAATGTTACCAATTATAAATATTTTGGAAAGGTAACCATAATTAGTAGATGCTGGAGCTTGGTAAACCAGAATAGTAGGTGTAACGTCATAGATCACACATTAATGGCTGCCTACACGGAGACGGGAATTTCAAAATTTATTATCACAAAATATTGATTTATTTCTTTATGGTGCCATTTTGTAACACGAACATAGTTAGAAATACATTTATATAAGAATCTTCTGCAAACTTATGCAAAGATGTTTGGACGGTTTACTTCCCCTTTAAGGCCATATCTTATTATTTAATTTCCATATGAAATTTTCTTAATATTTTATTTTAACTTCAATTATGACAGAATCTTTAAATAAAGCTGAAAAAATTGGTGGTCATTGACTGTATTTAAAAGTTGATGTCATCTTTATTACCTCTTTTGAAGCATCAATTATGTTATTTGACATATTTTTCCCATAGTTTTCTGTTGAATTCAACTTAGATTGAAAAAAGCTTCATGGCCATGTAAACAAGTGTGGACACAGAAAAACGTCTTGCCTGCATTCCGCATCAGTAACGAAAATAAATTTCGTCATAAGCATTACGTAAATAGCATTAACTATCAGCAGCAGTCTGTATACCAAATATTGTCACCATACCATGGATAGTTACAGAGGAACTGTCCTAATACAAAAACTTTAAAGTAGTTGCTGGACCGTGAAATTGAGGTCAAGGTCAGGTGACACCTACCAGACAGTCATGTACTATTCATCAGCAACCTATATATACCAAATATTGTCATCCTACCATGCATTGTTACAGAGAAACTGCAGTAACACAAAAACTTTAACGTAGTCGCTGGACCGTGAAATTGAGGTCAAGGTCAGGTGACACCTACCAGACAGTCATGTACTAGTCATCAGCAACTTATATACCAAATATTGTCTTCCTACCATGAGTGGTTACAGAGGTACTGTCGTAACCCAAAAACTTGAACGTAGTCGCTGGACCGTGAAATTGAGGTCAAGGTCAGGTGACACCTACCAGACAGTCATGTACTAGTCATCAGCAACCTATATACCAAATATTGTCATCCTACCATGCGTGGTAACAGAGGAACTGTCGTAACCCAAAAACTTTAACGTAGTCACTGGACCGTGAAATTGAGGTCAAGGTCAGGTGACACCTACCAGATAGTCATGTACTAGTCATCAGCAACCTATATACCAAATATTGTCATCCTACCATGCGTGGTTACAGAGGAACTGTCGTAACCCAAACACTTTAACGTAGTCGCTGGACCGTGAAATTGAGGTCAAGGTCAGGTGACACCTACCAGACAGTCATGTACTAGTCATCAGCAACCTATACACCAAATATTGTCATCCTACTATGCATAGTTACAGAGGAACTCCCGTAACCCAAAAACTTTAACGTAGTCGCTGGACTGTGAAATTGAGGTCAAGGTCATGTGACAGGTGACTGACTGGCAAGTACTCATCATAAGCTACCTCTGTACCAAATTTGATGGACCTAGGGCTTGGGCTTACAAATATATGAAGCAAGATGTCAAGTGTTTACGCCGCCGCCGCCGCCGCCGGATTCCCATACATATGTCTCGCCTCCAGCGACTTTCGTCGCAGGCGAGACAAAAACAGCTACCCCGGTATGTCATAATCTATGTAAAAAAAAGTTACGAACAAAATGTGGAATTAATAAGTTCCCTCATTTTTTGTTTAGGACTCAGAATACACAACATCCCGGATTTAGAAAAGTGACCTATGAAAAAAATATATATTTTTTCAGAGAAGGATAATTTACTTTCTAAATTAAAGAAATAAAACATATGGTTACTGAATCAGGGGGAAAATATTTGTGAAAAATGTGTAAAGACTAGAATGGTGGGAAGAAAAGGGCACATTTTTTTTCACACAAACTGCAATATTTTTTCTGTGTGTGTGTGTTTGCTGTTGCAAAGTAATAAATTATTATTTTTTCCCAATTCTTCGGGCCTGTTGCCTTTTTGCTTCGAGTTATTTATAAAGCCAACAGTTAATACAATGGAAATTTTGCAGAATGTGCCGACAAGAACGTCATAAAAGAATTACAAAACAATAACGTCAAATATAAAATGTGCAGAAACAATAGTAGGATTTGTCTGTAAGCTTTTCCCACCATTGTGGACAGGTGGAAATAGCAGCATTCACAGTAGCTGTAATAATGAGACATACTTAGGACAGGAGCTAACTGCTTCAGCCACTGTTTACACAACTCAAGAAAATCTATCTGTTCATCTGTTCCTTTTTTCATCAGTTTCTGTAATTACATCAGTTTCATTTTATGTGAACCATAAAGATAAAATATAAGACAATGTAACAATATAGCAATGTTTTAGTCCCATTCAAGAGTATTTCAGTCTCCTTTTGTTACAAAAAGTTACCTCCTCTTGGCACCTATCAAATAAATATGTTTACCTAAATTAACCATAGGGCTCTTAAGAGCCTGTATCGCTCACCTGATTTTATAGGCAATGAAAATGGCATTTCCCTGATGTTAAAGTAAGTCCTGTAATTTTCAATAAACTTTAAAGAGGACCATCCAAACAATATAACTAGAAAGTTTTGTTTCCATTGGTTAACCGGTTTTAGAGAGAAGATTTTTTTTATTTGCCCATAGGGTCCTATGTTAAACTAAGTCCTGTGGCGGTTGCCATTTTGAATTTCCAATTGGCAATAAAAAACATAAACTTTAAAGACGACCATCCAAACAATATTGTCAGTAAGTCTTGTTTCCATTGGTTAATCAGTTTCAGAAAAGAAACCTAATGAAACTTTCTCCATAGGGTCTACTGTTAATCTATGTAATGCTGTGGTGGCCATTTTGATTTTCCTATTGGCATAAAAAAACATAAACTTCAAACAGGACCATCCAAACAATATTGCTAGTAAGTTTTATTTCCATTGGATAACTGGTTTTAGAGAAGAAGCCTTTTTAAAATTGTTACCAAAGGGTCCTATGTTAAACCAAGTCCTGCTGTAGTGGCCATTTTGATTTTCCAAGTGGCATAAAAAACACAAACTTTATAAATGACCATCCGAAATAATATTGGTAGTAAGTTTTGTTTCCATTGGTTAAGAGGTTTCATAGAAGAAGCTTTTTTTAACCTTTTTCCCATAGGGTCCAATGTTAAACCACGTACTTCGGTGGTGGCCATTTTGAATTTACGATTGGGATAAAAATCATGAACTTTATAGAAGACCATCTAAACAATATTGCTAGTAAGTTTAGTTTTGATAGGTTAACCGGTTTCAGAGAAGAAGCCTTTTTAACTTTTTTCCCATAGGGTCCTATGTTAAACCAAGTCCTGCATTGGTGGCCATTTTGAATTTCCAATTGCCATAAAAAACACAAACTTTATAGAGGACCATTCAAACAATATTGTTAGTGAGTTTTTGTTTTCATTGGTTAACCAGTTTACAGTTTTTTCCCATGGGTCCTATATGTTAAACTTAGTCCTCTGTTGACGGCCATTTTGAATTTTCAGTTAGCATAGAAAACATAAACTTTATAAAGGATTTTCCAAACAATATTGCTAGTAAGTTTTGTTTTGATTGGTTAAACAGTTTCAGAGAAGAAACCCTTTAAACTTTTTTCCCATAGGGTCCTATGTTATACTAAGTCTTTCCGTGGTGGCCATATTGATTTACCAATCCAAATAAAAACACAAACTTTGTAAAGGTCCTTCCAATGAATAGTATGGCCAAGTTTGGTTTCAATTGGCCAAGTGGTTTCAGAGAAGAAGATTAAAATGTAAAAAGTTTACAGACGCTGACAACAATGGCACCCACAACGATGACGGACGTAAACTGATAACAATAGCTCACATGACCCTTTGGTTCAGGTGATCTAAAAATGAGATGTAATAATAATGCTGAAAAAAAACATTCAAGCCAAACAAATAATACATGTAGTATTGCTCTCGCTGATTTTCGTATGATTTTGTAATTAAAATTATTATAAAAATGTAAAAATTTTAAATTGGGTCATAACAACTTACACTTATTTAAACATTTCAGTATTACCTGTAGGAAACCAACAAATGTGCATGATCAGACACATTAGAAATGAGACAAATTATTAAGGGTTTACAATTATTAGTCAAAATACTACATGTATGTAACTAATTAAAAATGTCTAAATAAAAATATTTCTCATTGTAAACACAATGTGTTTTTGTTGACGAACTCATCATTAGTTACATGTATATAAATAAGAAATGAACTGATTGAATATGACTTTGTTAAATTACCCGATTTGCTACTTCTGTTAAATCTGAAAATGATGTGATGAAGGCGTGAGCATGTGTACCTCGTACTGGTATGCCATAAAGTTTGCCTGCCAAAACATTACTTGTGCCGTCAAATCCTGAAATATATAAATATATAACACTATTTGTGCCATCAAATTCTTAAATAATATCAAAGTTTAAAGTAGAAATAAAAATCTAAAAAAAAAATAAAGATTTAAAAACCACATTTCTCATTTTCTACCAAACAAAATACAATTACATTGTAAAGCAGTGGTCTAGGTTATCTACACTATTTTTTAGCAAGCTTGTTACCATGGTAAAAAAAGGTCTCTGCTGGTAGAGCACATTATATAAATGTGTAAGTACACACGAAAAAAACAGTATCAGTTTCATTAAGTGTGGATGGCGTGTTATTCTATTGATGTGGATGTAACAGAAGTGCCCAAGCCCATATTTTCAGCCAAAAATATATTGATAGCAAAATGACAAATAGAAATATGTTCACTGATACTCCAGGAATCTCTTTCCATGAAACATTGAAAGAATAATACTTTTATCAAAATGGAGTTATAAAAAAAAATTAAACAGTGAGAAACAATCCTTCTCAATTGGTCATCACAAGGTGGGGTGTCAGATAAAAATCCCAAGACTATCAATAGCAAGATCAAATTTAAATGTTAGTTAATATGGAAGTATGCTATCAGTAACTAGAATAAAACTTCCTTAAAAACAATCAGTGTTATATTAAATTAAATAATGAAACATCTGGCCTAGACAATAGTGTTTGTCTGAGTGCCTAGGTTAGGTGGAAATGTCTGTCTGACAGCTGAAACTCATAGCAAGTAAAAACTAGGTATCAATGAGCTGATATCTGTAGGCTTGCTAAACATAAGGTCAAAGTTCAAGGTCAAAGGTCATCAACCATGGTATGTGACACTTTGCCTCCATATTATCTACCCATATACCAATTATCAAAAGCCTATCTCAAAAGATAAATAAGTTATAGCCCAGACACAATTAGTTTCAGATGGACTCAAGGACTAATAGACTGAAAACTATAGAGCATTAGCCACTAAATGTCAGGGACCAAAAAATAAGCCTATATGAAAATATCATAATGAACACAAAAATGTGAGTTTTTCAATAGTTTTCTTGAATTTATTATCCATACTCTCTTTATTATTGCTGATAACATGTCAACAAATATATGCAAATTCTTAGTACTTGTTCTAAACTAACTACTTATAGTCATAATTACAGGTACCAATAGAAATCCAATATTCAGAAACCAAGAAAATGCTTGAATGAACATATAAAAGTTACTTCCAACTATTAACATCTTTTGTTTCTACCGAAATCACCAGAACTTATACAATTTGTATATGATCATGCATGGGTCAACATTTTCAATATTTACTTGTAGAAAGGAACAAGTTACAAAAAAATGTATTGTACAGGCCTGATTCGAAGAAAAACTAAATCTTCAAGATGTTGAAATAAAATGTGATTGATTGATTGATTGTTGTTTAACGTCCAGCTAGCAATATTTCAGCTATATTCAGGACTTTCACTATACCTGTGATCTACTTACCTCCCAAATAACAATACCTAGAGGCTGAAAGTGCCCCATCTGGTCCTTGTGCCCGGCGCAGTCCAAATTCCAACAAAATTCTGTCTGGACCTGCAGCAATACGAAATCTCATTCCATTTGTTGCCACCAAACTGTGCAAAGATTAAAATATGCTTTAAATCTTGTCACCACTACATTTGCTGTACAATTTAGGAACAAATAAATATTGGTCACTTGGTCAGTATGCAAATAAAGTCTCCTGGTACCCTTGTCCTCACTTCCAATAATATTTTTCTGCTCAGACTGAACACAGTGCATTTGTTTTTGACATTATATTTTCAAGATATTTAATAAAAATTTGTAGGAAATCGACTAGACTCTTTTTCATTCTTTTTGTATATAAATTGAAGAGGACAAAAATAATTTGTGTACATTTTCATAAAATAAATAATTCGTTGGCACAAAGTTTCAATCTGTTTCTAAGGCTCATACAAATGAACACAATTTTCTTGACTACATACAAATATTGTATTTCACTTTATTTTGAATTTATTTCTACACTAAACCAGTTTTTAGAGACCAACTTAAAACTAAATTTCTCTCCTCTGTTGGCAGAAAACTGAAGATTGCCTCTTATTCTTTAAATATAACCTTTTGAAAGTAACAGCTCACAGGTTGGTTTGTTTGAACGGTGATTATAGTGGAGAGGAAGCCATACCCCAAAAAACAAACCGACCTATATGGTAAGACAACAGACAATTCTTGTCAATTAAGACTGGAGTCCAGCATATCCTGCCCACAACAACACTCGAAAAATGGAACCTCATTGTTGACAGGCATATAATCAATAGTAGATGACTAACTACCTTAACCACTCTGCCAACGAGGTCACTGGTAGGTATGTCACAATGGGTTTACTGTTTTATGTAAGTTCCAAATTCTTTAGGCTTCAGAATAAAATAAACATAACACTGTGACTGATTCAGACAAAAAATAAAAATCATAGTTCTACCCCTTTTTTTCTAGAGAAGTATCTGGCTAAATAATTGTTTTAATAATCCCAAAATTGTTTGGTCCCAGGTGAATATATGATAAAATATGATGTCCTTCAATAAACTAGATAAAATTGAAGAAAAAGAACAAAAGCTACCTACAGACAACACACTCATACCAAAATGGCCACATAAGGAAACAGAACAAGCCAAATAACCTACCAGGCAATAAAGGTTAATTTAGTTTTTTCACCTCCACAGTAGTGGGCACATGGTGGGCATATCAGCTAGTTTGTCCCGCACGCTGCTAGGAGTACTAGCTTGTTTGTTCATGGGCTATATAATTAGATTTGCTGTTTGTTTACCTTTATCATAAATGTAAATATGCAAGTGAAACAAGTATAATCTATTGAGAAAGCTGATAAGCATTATCATGTGTTCTGGAATGCCCACTACTAAATAAAGTGGCCACTGGAGAGCTGCCCACTGTGGTCTGAAGACACTAGGCTGTAGTGTACCTGGCATGCCTGTAATACCTACCTGGCATAATTGACTAAATTAAGTAAAGGTGTTTCCATTAACTGAACGATGGGTAATGGCCCCTTGACCGTCAACAGTGGTATCTTTGGGAATACTAAAGTTCCTTCTTCAATGGCATACAGGGTGACATTTCTAGTATTCAGAGCTTTCAAATAATCAAAGAATTCGTTCTCTACTGATCCTGGCATTACTGTTTTTAAATATTTAATATCTGCAACAAACACAAAAATATTTCAATTAACTTTTACAATTTTGCTATTGCTTCATTGTCCTCAAATTAAAATTTATTATTGCTAGTTTCCATGTAAGTTCAACATGTTCAAGGTCATATATTTTTGACATTTATTTTTTTTAACTTTGGCAATTTACTGTCTGCTTTTAATGGAAGAAAAATATTTTTGAAAAAGTTTAGGAAAGCAGATGCTCATTAAAAAAATTAGCAATAATACAGACCAAAAGTACAATTATAGTACATACACATACTACATATAGTACATACACATTAATTATAATGTTATTTCATAATTTGGAAAGACAGTTGTAATTTTGGTATAAAATTGATTCCACCTTTCCTATGTATATTACATTTGTATATTGCAAACAGGAGATCAAGGTAAATCATTAAGACATTTGTTTATCATAATTTTTTGTTGGTTTGATTGACTGGTGTTTAATTCCACTTTCAGCCCTTTTTCAGCCATATCATGGCATCCAGTTTTTATTTAGAGAGGAAGCTGGAGTACCTAGAAAAAAAAACACCTGACCTTTAACAGGAAGCATAATTTTTTTATGTCTTTTTAAAGTAAACATACTCCTTACCACTGTCTGAAAAATGGAAATTCTGAATGAATTTGACACATTCTTCCAAACCAGCAAACACAGTGAATTCTCCTTGGAATGGATTTTTTCTGAAGTACAGATCAAACACTGCTATATCATTCATCTTTCCACTCTTCCAATAGGCATAGGCCATTGTGATCTGATAAAGATCTGTTCAAAAAAAGTAAAAGCATGTTAAATGAAAACAAGTGTGAACTGTGAGCATGCTCACAATGGGATACCCCGCTTCACTTTCAAGTCCAATTATCTCCTCTTAATGATATCCCAGGTCAATAAAAATCCTTCATGCACGTCTACATATAGATAATGTACTTCCTTTATGCTAAGTTTCATTAAATTTCATCAAGCGATTTAGGAGGAGTTGAGCTTGAATACAAGGGATGTGGACAGATGGACAGACAGTCAGACAGAAGGATTCCTATATAACTCCCAAACAAGTTTGCAGGGGGTCTAATAATTCTTTCATATTTACAGTTTTGTGTTATTAAAATGTCATCTCATCAGGCTAATTTAAGACCCTTTATCCTATCGAGGAAACACATATATCCCAGCATAAAGGTCTTATTAGGCCAGGAAGCCAATAGGTCTCCAGCATACAAACAGGTCATGTTATCATTGTCAATTTAAGTTAGAATCAAGCAGACCTTCTACAAAGTCAGACTCAACATTTCAGTAGAGACACACCTGCTCCCTACTCCCTCAAGTGTAGTGTTTGGTGTATACTTAACCCGTAGCTGGAGATTCCGACCTGTGCTCGGAATTCCGCACTGTTTTGCTCGGAATTCCGCATTTTTGTGCGGAAAAGGCTTGGAATTTTGGACTTTGATATTTTAAAGCACGGAATTAGCTCAGAAATTTGGTCATTTTTTTAGCATGGAAAATGCGCTGAAAATTGGGCTTTAATATTTTTTAGCACGGAATTATCTCGGAATTTTTGACTTTGTCATTTTTTTAGCTTGGAAAATGCGCAGAAAGTTGGACTTTAATATTTTTCAGCACGGAAGTAGCTTGGAAATGTGGACTTTGTCATTTTTTAGCTTGGAAAATGTGCTGAATGTTGGACTTTAATATTTTTCAGCACGGAATTAGCTAGGAAATTTGGACTCTGTCATTTTTTTAGCATTGGACTTTAATATTTTTGCTCAATGATATGGGGATTTACAATTGCATCAAATATGTTAGAATTTCACTAGACTATCTTTATTTTAAAAAAAAATAAAATTATTATGCTGAAAATATATATACATTGGTCACCAAACAGCAATTATTGTTTATTAAAATCTTTGACAGTTACATGTTAAAATATATCATTCAATTTATTAATTAAACTAGATTACATGTATAAAGCACTGAAAAACTTAAAATATTCAGAGTTTTACAAGTGGATAAATTGAAATAATTATTTGCTATCAATACAAAAACACTAAATTAAATTTGTAATCAATCATAATATTAACATTTAATTTTTAAAAATATTAATTTTTTATGTTCTATTACTGAAGTATTCTTTAAGTAAAATCTATATAATAAAAAAGTAAAATGTTAAAAAAGCAGTGGCTTGTTTTATTTCAAAAATCAATGTTTTATTACTCAAAAGAATTTTAAATGATTTTTTTCTTAAATCCTTTATTTTTTTTAATACAACTCACATATGTTTCTTGATTAATCAGTTTTCAAATATTGACCAATAAATATGGAGAATCATTAGCCAATCAAAAAATTGGCACATTTTTCAAATGGATGTTGAGGAGGAAAACTTAATGGAGTTTGTTTACATTTTTAAAACCTAAGATAAGGTATGTGTTTTATATTAAATTTCCTGAAATAAATTTATAAAAATAATAAATGTTTAGAACATTACTACAAATTTTGATCCAATAATATGTCTCAGTACTTCACAAAGGAAATGTTGTCAGTAAATTTTTCAATATTGTTTATATAAAGTCGGCCATTTTGAAAAAAAATTATCTTTCATTTTCACACATATTTATCATAACAATAATAAAAGTAATAGATATGTAAGGTAATTGTTAAACATTTTATTTAGTATAAAAATTGTGCACATTGTCTATTTATGTTTGTATGCCCATAAAGTTCATTAATAATTACATAAAGTGTGTAATCAAAACAAGTGCATGTATTTATTTCTTTAGGCAATTTTCCTATGATAACATAAAGCTAACTGAAAATGATCAAATTGTTTAATAGTAAGTGTTTCTTTTTTTATGAACACAGTAAAATTGCATGTGTGAAAACAGTAGATTTGTTGTGTTTGCAGATGTTTTAAGCAAACTGATTTCTACTTATAGAAATTTTTAAGTTTTAAATTACTTGTAATAGCAATATTTGTTAATTTTTCTGTAAATAAAATGAATAAAATAAAAATAAAATGAAATGTTTGTGAACATTTTTAGCATTAGAAAATGATCTATTTATTGACCTTAATAATTTGGACTGATTCATCTTTTACTCTGGAAGTATGTTACTGTTAAATTTTATTTTCTTCCATGATAACATTATTAAGCAAAAATGGAAAACGGACATGTGAATTTTATATCAGGCTTTTATAATGTAAAGCAGAAGCAACAAAGAACTTGACAAGTATCCCTTGCTGTCATAATGATGGGGACAACAAGTAATATTAATTTATAAATTTTCTATTGAATTTTAAATATTTATTATGCTAGAATGCAGTTAGTGCTTATCCTTTTGAAATAAGAAATTAATGATAGAATCTTATTAACAATTGTTTTTACTTTTCTGAAAACTCAGTGGCACTTGCACATGTTGCAATCCTCCCCTAAAAATGATCTAGCTATGAGCATTGATGAGATCAACTATGATTCGCTGGCACAAAATCAGACTAAGCAAGAGACAAAATTTTGACATCCCAGGAACCAAAATATAAGACCCCAAGGAAAAAAATTCCAAGCCCTAGGAGAAAAATTCCACCATAACTTTCCAAGCTAAATTTCCAACACATGCATGGAAAAAATTCCGCGGTTGCTTTAAATTCCGAGCTTATTTCCAACATAGTGCGGATATTCGGAATTTTCCAAGCTAATTTCGGAGCTATTTTCAGACATAGCACGGAATATTCAGAATTTCCAAGCCAATTTCCAAGCTATTTTCCGAGATAGCATGTAGTATTTGGAAAATTCTAAGCAATTTTCCGACCTAGTGCGGAGTATTCGGACGAATTCCAAGCTATTTTCCGACTAAGCACGGAGTATTCGGACTTTTCCGAGGTATTTTCCGAGCTTAGCTTGGAATTTTGTAACAAATTCCGCGTTAATGTCGGAAAATCTGTCGGGAATGTGTACATTTTCCAACCACATTTCCAACATAGCTCGGAAAAGTGTGTTTTTTTCAGGTTTTTTTGACGAAAATATTTTTTTTTGTTTAGCGCGGAGTCCTAATACTCCACGCTCACATTTTCCGTGCTAAAATGTGGAAACTCCAGCTATGTTTTACATGTTCATGTCTATCTTTTATTTCTGTTTATTTTTGTATGATTTAACAGTTTCTGCGTGACAAACACATATATAAAAGCTGGTCATAGTTGTAGGCTTAATTTTGTTGAGTCATTCTTACATCATGATTTATACTGTTGCTCAAAACACAATTTTTAACAGAAATAAATTTATCAAACAATTAAAATATAATTTTACTTTAAAATGTGACATATATTTTTTTTATCATACTTTTATCTACATTGTATATAAACCCCCTGTTATAATCTATATATGGTATTTACATTTATTATTCAACACTGTAAAAGGAAGGAGTATTTATATTTTTAGTAATTTTGTCTTGTCATGTTCTGTAAATTTTTTCACATCCTGAATAAAATTTAAAAATTGCTCTCTGGTCAATCAAACTGTTGTTAAAATATTAGTGGGTGTGGGGTAGAAACACACATTCTAATGCAGTTCTTGATGTAACGTCAATTCTGATTGGATAACGTGAATAATTTCATGGCATCAATTCCACGATTGATGCCGTCAGATTTTAACGCAAGCGCAGACGTTATTTCAGGCAAATAAAAAATTCAATTTTAATCAGTTAATTTAGTTTTTTATTGCCGTAGCATTAGAATGGAGATAACTGTATTGTATTTGAAGATTTGCCGGCATCAGTTGGTGATTTGATGGTCGGAAATATCCGTTTACTGGCTCCGCTTACGCGTCGCCAATAAACTCAATTTCCGACCATCAAATCACCAATTGATGCCGGGAAATCTTCAAATACAATACAGTTATCTCCTAATTAACATTTACTGTATGCAACAAATATGTTTACTAGTATCCATACAATTTCTTTTTATTTATTCATGATCATGGATGATATTTTAGCTACACATTTATATAATGTCCATATTTAATATGATTAGCTTCATAACACAGTCCATTTATCTCTATTTGTTGGCTTGATCACTTTTCTAATAAATCATTACTATCACATATGACAATGAACAAAAATCAACCAGTGAGATGTGTTCCTTATAACTTATGGTGCATGTCTTTATGTGTGTTGGTTTCTACTTGTTGTGCTTTTGTATAAAGTTGCAGGGTATTATGTGATAACCTTTGTATGGATATGAGTGTATGTCCATGGTCTCGTTTCCAGATTACTAGTATAACTTGAAACACACTAACAGATTTTGTGTTGTCAACAGTTGACAGTTTATACATGTAAATGATCACTTTTAAACAGTCACGTCAACAGATTTTGTAAAAACACTGCACAGCTGTCAAGCACTATAAAATTAAGATAAGTTCAATTTTGAGCACAATCCCATTTGTTGTTTTTGAGTAAGGCCAATTAAAAAAATGGTTATAAAAATTGGCAGTTTTAAAAAAAGATTACTTGAAAAATAGATTTTGTTAAAACTGCACAGCTGTTAAGAACTATAAAATGAAGAAAATCAAGTTAAATTTTCAGAACAATCCCATTTGTGCTTTTAGAGATAGACCAATTTAAAATTATTTTTATAGGTCCAAGGTCAAGGTAAAAAATTATCTCAGCTGTTCCTATTGGCTGACTTGTAATTCAGTTAAGTGTTTTTATGAATATTTAAAATAGTTCAACGAGGCATGGTATCATTTAATGTCCCATATCTTTCTTCAAGACATTCTTTAATATATAGTTCATTCTGTTGAGTATTTTTTTCATCTCTGTTAAACTTTTTATCCATGGGGTTCCATATGCCTCCACTAAATTTTTAAAGACAAGAGTTGCAAGTTTTCCTGTTAAAGGTTAGAGTTTATCACTGGAGACTCCGGCTTTCTCGTCCAATTAAAAATAACCATTATGTAACTGAAATATAGCTACTAGTGACCATTTAAACAAACACACCTGCAACACTCTGCATCCTTATTATGGATTGTATTAAAGATTAACTGAGAATTTTAATGTTTAGAATATTTTGAAATTTTGTGGAAAAATAGTAGATAAATTTATGAGGCTCTTTACGTGTAGTATAATTATATGCCAAGCATATTTTGTAATTATTTGTTTTAAATACTGCCTTCTTTTCAGCTTGTCAGCTTTTTTGAACCTACATGTACTATTACCTTAATTTCGTGAATTGCTTGTCTGTTTGTTTAATGTTTAATATTGTAAACGCCACTTTCATTAATTTTTCAGCTATATCATGGCGTTCAGTTTTTATTGGGGGAGGAAGCCGGAGTACCCTGAGAAAATCCCCGACCTTCGGTGGGAAAACTGGCAATCCTTGTCAATTAAGATTGGAGTCGAGTGCACCCTGCCTGCAGTTAGAATCAAACCCGCAATCTCAGTGTTGACAGACCACGTGATAAATATTTATCGAACTACCTTAACCACTCAGCCACCGAGGCCCCTCGAATTGCTTGTCTGTATTTATAATACACATGTAAAATAAAATTTGTCAAATTAAGTAATTTTTATCAGTTGAAGTTTGAAAAATCTAAATAATAATTATATCATAAAACACATACATGGAATCTGCTCATATAAATAGAAAAGCAAGAAAACAAGAAATAAAGACCATATGACAGTAACAGAATCTGAATTGAGACAAAACACAAAAGTGAAACCAAACAAATAAAAAAGTGATCAGTAAACCAAAACTCAATAAACAAATTTGATACACAAAGGTGCTCATGATATTAAATATAAAATGGATGAAAGCAGTCAGGTGAATTATAAAATTATGTCTGACTTATTATTAGGTGACTTGAAAAAAAATATATTTTCACTTTGGGTTGACCTTAACAATTTAAATGGGTACGGTAGACTGTACTAGTAGATTTTGACACTAAGTTAAAGTACAAATTAACATGATGTTTTTCACAATCTATTAATTAACTTTGTTTTTATCATGTAATGATTCAATATGATCTTATTTTAAAAAAAGCATTAAAAGATCATTTCTTAATAATTTTTAGGTTGAAATTGTATTTTTTTAGAGCTATAACCATGATAACATGACTTAACAAATAAATGTTGTATTGTAACAAGGTGTTCCAAATACTAATTAAGTAATGTTGGAATTGAGAACAGTAGTGCCTGGACTTCAGTCTGTCACAAACCAAATAAAGGCAAAATGCATTGATATACCTATATGGTACACATAATCTAATGATTGCAGGATCATGTAGAGTGAACAGACATGTTCAACAGTATAATGTAGAGATTACCGACTGAGCGCAGTTATATTGAAATAATTGATTATATTACATCACTGTGAATTTTAATGATGCTAGAAAAAGAATTGATAAATCATAACTCAATTCACGATTCATTTTGATGAAACCATTAATTTCTGAAAAGTAAAAAACGAAAATGAAACTATAATGCATATAAATTTTATAGAATAATATCGATTTAATTTCCCGTTGTTGTCACAACAAACCATTGATACAGAAGTACACATAAAGGAGAAAAAAACTATTCTTTTTTATTTTTACCTGTAAGAATCGGCTGTATAACGCCATTCTGTTCCTTTCCTAACACAGTGGAAAATTGTATATGATTTGGCTCTCCCGACATGTTTGACTATTTTGTTGACCTTAGATGGGGTCGTGAACTTTGTCTTCACTTTCGGCATATAGTAAACTTTCTTTGGTTAAAAGGAAAATACCAGAGAGACAGTTTTTAATAAAGGGGGATAATCACGACAACATTTGATATTATGGACGATGTGGCTAGCAGTGAAGAAGATAAAGAAACAAATGTGTCTTGTTATGAAAAAATCAGTACCTGGGATTTCATTAAGAATGATTTGTGGTAATTCCTTATTGTGTATTACGTGATTTGGTTTCGTTCTTAAAGATTTACAATGCACGGCAGAGTTTTGCTCTGAACCTATGTCTTGTAGAACAATTTTAACTTTCGCAGTTTCGAACAACACATACACACCCATAAGTAAAGAAGAATGGCAAATAATTTCAGACATGTCCCCGTCCATTTTGTGACCACGTGACTGCTATATCCCGCCAAAATGTATGACGTAACTTGACGTTTTCTTCAAACTTGAACATCTGTCAATCCAAATGACTTCATTCTTTCACAAATTTTATGGTTTTTTTTTTTTTTTGAAATTCAGTTCTGAAATCTGTCGAGCATTAAAGTGACATGCAATGTTCGTACATAGTGCGGAAATGTACAGTTTATATTTACGAGCCTTACATGGGGCAGCGCTGGGCTTCACCATACATAAAACCTCCAGTTTCACGTTTATATTTATCATTTTCATCATATCTGTCTTTTACATTTCTAATGTCGCCAATTGCGATTTTTTTTCACTTGGCAACACAATACTGTGTCTGGCATTTTTTCTTTGGTGTCTAGGTGATGCATGCCCATATGTATGCAAATAACAAAATTTAACTTATTTTTGATAAAATCTTTGTTATAATGTAATAAAATACCTGTATGAAATCTGACATCATTATTGTTGAGTGATTTCCTGACCAAATGTCCATTTTCATTTCATAATTAGAAAACTCTCACACTTGCCTTGTTAGATTTTCAGTATTTCTGGATTAAAGTTCATTCACAGTGATAGATGTTTCCAAAAAATTTCTGTAGAATTTTGGTTTACAACTATTAAGAAATCAATCGCACATCTTTTCATGATTAAAACAAAGTTATTGTATGGACTACTTGAGACCAAAAATTGAATGAGGAGTCCAGGTAATTTCTGTCACAAACAAATATCGTATTCAGCAACATTTCTTCAACCAGTATGGAATACTTGTTATTGGTAGAAGTAACAACAAGGAGGAGACTTTATTTATAGTGGAGAATAAGGCAAAAATTTATTTGGCTTCCTTTATTGTACAGCAAATGTAATGATTGCAGGATAAATTATATTGTTAGCCACTCGAACTAAAATGAAATCTCTCTTGCAATTGAATATACTTTTTTTAGCTCACCTGGCCCGAAGGGTCAGGTGAGCTATTGCCATCACTTGGCGTCCGTCGTCGTTCGTCGTCGTCGTTAACTTTTCTTCAAAAATCTTCTCCTCCTAAACCACTGAAGGGATTGCTTTGAAACTTTGCACACATCATCCGTAAAATGTCCTCTACCAAGTTTGCCCAAATCATGGCCTCAGACCAACCAACATGGCCACCATGGCTAAAAATAGAACAGGGGGGTCAAAATACAGTTTTTTGCTTATAGTTCAAAAAGTATAACAGATACAGGAAAACCAAACAGACACTCCTTCTTCAGCATCTAAAGCTCTACAAAAACACTCCATTGGGTCAAAGTTGTATGATGACTCCTTGTTTCTATTGTTCCTACATGAAAGCAAAGTTTAGAAGTATGTTAGTATTCTTAAAACTGGTAAACCTAAACACCTAATAAAGTAAAAATTAGTAACAAGTAGAAAATGAGGAAAGGTAATATATTTTGCCATTTTTCATAATTAATAATAATTTATACATTTTCTAAAAAAAGATATGTCAATTGCTTCAAATGCATGACCAATTCAAATGTAGAGCTTCAGATCCAGAATCTGCATTTTAAAGCTGTTAGTAACAGTAACTTTATTCATGTACAAAAGAAAAATTACATTTATCATCAGTTATAAGAACACTGCTGAGTTGAAATAATATCAACTGTAAAGGCTTCATTAAACATTCCAAATGGTTTGCAGATGTACTTTGATTTATTATCTAAACTAACACATGCAACAACATGTAACACAACAAGTGTTTTAATTCTTCAATTAGTTTTACACATGTATATTAGGGCACATGCAATTTTATTGATTTGTGACTTTAAATACACATTAAAAGGGATGTGTGTTCTTGAATTGATGCAGTTCATTTGTATTTACTGGTACCTACTAGTATTCAACACTAATAATATCACAAAATTTTTTTCATTCAAACATGTTTACAGAATGTACAATTTTTATTTCCTTGCTGCTTAAAATTAAAGAAAACTAATCTGTGCACATTTAAAATCAATAATTTTGTCCTGTATAAATGAACAAATATACAATAATAATTTACATTTATCCTCTATAAATAAACAATATTAATTATAAAAAAAATAATAAATATAGAATATGTACTCTGAACCTTTACTAAACATGATACTAAAAGTTTATTTTGTACAGTAATGTTAATAGTTTGTTATTACTGCGTTATTTATAAGTTGCGTTACGTTTTCTTCACACTCAAGAATGAGTAAAAATGACTACTGCAAACACTTGCTTCTTTCAAGCAATTTCATCAGTTGATATTTTGAAGGATTGATGTTATATGAAAATCTTAAAGCCTGGGTATTTCCTAGCTAAGTTTGTCAGGGTTTTGTGGACACAGAAACCCTGACTTGTGAGGATGCCATGTATAAAGTTTCTGACATTCTGTTTTGCCTTTTATTTTTGGTCTTTATCGTAAAGGTATTTTTCGTAATACTACTACCATGACTACTGTTAGCATTAAGCACTGTTAAATGGAATAACATTCTGTTTTGTCTTTTATTTTCAGGCTTTTCCGTAATGACTTTTTTTTATTACGATTTTTGGCATTATGTGGAATGACGTTTTGTTTTGCTATGGTCTTCATACAGATTGGTACATCACTGAGGTCATACGAGGTTAGAAACGTAACATAATTGGCTTTGTATAATACAAACAGTATAAGCAGCAATAAGCATGGATTACAGTGCATTTATTTCATCAAAGATTTTTTGTGTCGATTCATATTTGAATATATTCACAATTGTCACTGGCAATACTATTTTAAAGTTTATAAAAAGAAACAAATTTATATAATTGTCCAGCAATGATGTTCATTTTTTTCATATTTGAGCTGATCTTACCGTGTATCTTTTTGTAGACTTTTATGGACAATGTCATGGCTTATATAAAAGCTGACATTTAAGAAAATGTTTTATTATATTGTTACAGTTGTATGTTGAGGTGTTTTGCCATGGTCTGATTTTTGTCAGTAATATATCATTTATAAAATAAAGATAATTTGGTATTAAAAATTCTAAAGGTCAGAAGAAGTAAATAGAAAGACTCTGCCAACTGTAATTCAGGTTGTAACATGGCAAAAACATTGGGACAGCTTACTCACTTGAACACATTAGAAATGCTCAATCCTGTCTCATACAGTAGCTCAACACACTCATGTCTCATTGCTATACTCACTCATGTCTCATATCTGTACTGACTCCTGTCTTATAGCTATACTCATTTCTGTTTTATAGATATAATGACTCATGTCTCATAGCTATACTTACTACTGTTTTAGCTATACTCACTTACTAGTATGTCTCATAGCTACATGTATAATGACTCATGTCTCATGGCTATACTTACTACTGTTTTAGCTATACTCACTTATGTCTCATAGCTACATGTTACGTATAATGACTCATGTCTCATGGCTATACTTACTACTGTCTTATTTAGCTATACTCACTTATGTCTCATAGCTACATGTATAATGACTCATGTCTCATGGCTATACTTGCTACTGTCTTAGCTCTACTCACTTATGTCTCATAGCTACATGTATAATGACTCATGTCTCATAGCTATACTTACTTCTGTCTCAGCTACATATATATTCACTAGTTAGGATATCTAAAACTATCTCATAGCTGTAGGCATACATGTAGAATCATATTTAATGCCTTATATCAGTATACTGTGAAAGTACTTAAATTCGTGGGTATCAATTTTCGTGGTTTGGTGAAATTTTAAATGTTCGTGGGTTCTTAAATTCGTGGACTGACGGTTTCCAAAAATGCAAAAAGTGAGGTTACGATCAAAATAAATGATTACAGCAGATCATTTTCTCTGCTGATAATAAACATCAACATATAAAGAAGACAAAACAGTTTCATTACATGATGTTGTTTACGCGCGTGGTAACGAATATAAAATTAACAATACGGAAATCAATAGCTAATCATAAACACGGTAATGTTTTAATTAATTGATTACTTTGAGTCTATTTAATTCTCTAATTGTTATCTATAGAAGCATTCGTAGCCAAAGGGCATTTGTCACTTCATGTGTTGAGTAGCAATAAATACAAAGGTGTAATTTAATGTCATTTGTGCCACGATCGGTATTATCACAACATCCATTTAATATAGCGTGTCATTGATATGCACTAATAAAGATAAAGTATAGCTTATCTTTTAAATATTTTATTTCTTATTTTAATTTATGTTCAAAGGAGCAACCAAACTCATAATTCCGATAATAATTTGTTACTTTTTAACATCAAAAAGGAACACCTCATATATCCCCACCTTGACCCGGAAGTCGATGTTTCTTCGTACCCTTTACAATTAAATAAAACCTACATTTAATAAAAACACAATTCGAACATGAAACCTGTAACATAATCATTAAGATGCATTTTGAGCTGAACATTAGTAATGGATCAAACCACAAAATCATATATTACATTTACAAATAAATGTCCGATCTCGGACATTTCAGAACGTTGTTCCCAAGTTCCCATCTGTTAATGAAGTTTTATTCTTCGTTGGATTTTTAATTTCGTGGTCCGAGGCCTCCACGAAAACCACGAAAATTGATACCCCTCGAATAAAAAGTATTTCACAGTATGTCTTTATTAATTAATATTATAAAGTAACATTCTACATGTACTAGTAAAAGATTTCTTGTGAAATCATACTTGTTAAGATTAGTTATTTTGTTATAATTTGATTTAAATTTTTTCAGCTTTTACAACAGTACATTGAAGAAAAGGAGGCACAGTATTCATTCATTGACTTTTATGAAAGTAACGAGTTCTGGTCCTGGGACCCTGACCTATTTTTACTGACAGTTAACACAACTCTCTATGTTCATTGATTGTGATATGAAGAAGCATTATGGCAGAAGGTTCTTGTGATATGATTAGATGGATGTACACCAAGGAAATCATCCAGGAGCATTACATTGTGTGTATATCACTCCAATTAAGAAAGTGATCTGTGATTTTTGTCATTTATATAGAAAACATTTTGTTTTCATTTTGTTTTTTAACAGAAAATTGTTAAAGCTGAGTCCTCTGTAACTAATTTTTCTTTTGCTTAGTAAAAGGAATGTGTTTTTGTAGTCACATGTTCTCAAAATTGCATGAATATATTTAAAATACATCACAAATAGGTGCTGGGGGATTGTCCTAGAAGGGCAGTTACATGTATCGTTGGCCATTGTCCTAGACCCTGCAGACTTAAGTGTCATGAGAGGTGAACCAATACTAAAAGCATAGTTTTTTTTCCATTGGGTAGGGAGAGAGGATGAGGATTGCTTGTAAAAACTTTCATGTGGGAATAATAATTCATGAAATTGACTACTACATGTATCTCAGTTAAATTATATTAATCTCAAAACATTTTACTTGCTGGTGGGTTTATTCTTTGTGATGAATATTTGGTGATCACTGAATAAGTGAAAATCTGGAAAATTATCCATGTTTATAATAGACAAAGACAAACTAATTTATTTTTACATTTTACATGGAGTTTTAAAAGATTTTTCATTTCTTTAAAATATTAGGATTTTTATAATCTTTAAAATACAAACAAAACCTCTTTTTGCAGCCCATAATGAGACTTGAACATTTTGATGGAGGGTCTGACAGTTGTTGTAGGAATACCTCAAAAGTGTATCTGCCTACATCTAAGGAACTTGTAATGTCTGTGGTGCACTGTTATCTTCCCTTGTACAAAATAAATACACAATTGAAAATTTCATTGATGTGTAAAATCATTTCACTAAACATTCGGACATTTGTGTATATTTAGCCTTCATAATAAAATGTTATGTTGTTAGATCTTCACTGTGACAATAACAAAAAAGGGGAGCCTGTTAAAAATTTAATTTTGATTGGATTGTACAAATTATGTATGTGATGTTCTTTACAAAGATCCTACAAGACCAACTGAGGTGTAGATTATCCTCTTAATCTGCCCTTATTTGATGTCCATCCAACTGACCAGGTGCCATCTTAGACAATTGTTGTTTTGTGGTCACTGTTTACAAGATGACTGATGCATGTTCATTTGGCCTTTAGTTAAGCTAATAAATATTTATTATTGTGTCTGTTATTATAAGATCCTTAATTTTTTTTTTATGAAGTAACATTAAAGAAAATGTTGAAACTGGTAAACATGGTAAAATATACTTAAAAATACACAACACCAGTAGAAAACCAAGTAAGCCTAATTGTTCACAATTTCTTTCCATTAATATATTGTTTGTGACCATAAAACATATTCAAGAATGTTGTAATCGGTATTGCAGCTATACACAGATTATGGTTGTAATTTGTAATTTTATGGTGCTTATGACTTATTTGTTTTGGTTTAAATTTAAAATTGTGTTTATTGTTTGTAAACAAGTATATGTTATTTAAACTTTATTGATCATGTTGCATACGAATTATTTTTTTTTGTTCATGAAGAAATATAACAATGTAACACACAATGTGTGAAGCATAAATGTGTACAACATGATTTGAATTATTTTAAGTAACAGAAGAAATAATTACAATCATCCATAGAATTTAACTGTTTTACATTTTTCTATTAAAAAAGTATTTATATAACCCTTCATTGGAGTGACAGAATGATTAAGTTTCCTGTCAGAGTCCCTGCCTTGTATGTACATGTACCACTATAACTCATATTTTGTTTATTAAAGATACATACACAAAATTTCTTAACCAACCACGTTTACATCCAAAATTAGGATTTTTTACGAAATCTTATGAATAGATACAAAAATTGTATCCTATTTTCTAATATAAATAATACATGTACATGACATTTCTAGTGTGGTTGGCAGTCTTTTATTCCTCTTTTATTTCTGCATAATTGGCTTTGCAAAATTTAGTTTTTGTTGTACATTTACATGTACTATTAAATCTATACTACTAAAATTATAGACCAATTTTTTTTTTTAAGCGTGCATCACAAAACATAGAGAAATAGCGCAGTATTAACCCATATAAGGTTACATGCAGTTTATGTTGCATATGCAAAATATTTAATTTTTATATCGATTATTGCTTTAAATAATTTGCAATTAACGATTAATTATGTCCACAAATTTGTACCGGATACAGTCCTCCTTTACATTTAATAATTTATTTCCAGGGCAAGGAAAACCCGTGAGAGATACAAAACAAACGTACGCCTACCCAACTAGAAACTATTAAATTAGAAATTTATTACGAGGTAAATTTGTAACCAGTGAAAGCGTAACTTTAGTTCTTTTTTAATGTCATATTAGTCCTGATCACAGTGAAAAAAAAATTATGTCTGGTGAAAATCGTTTCTTGAAGTGTGCCGGCTGAATTTAAACAAGAACGAACTGTTTGCTTGCTTTCACCTTATACATATTGAAGTTTGAACTACAGCGATATCATAAAGCAATAAATCATTTCTTTGCAGTCACTAGAGTGTTGCTTTGCTTGGCTAGTATGGATCTAACATAGTAAATCAACATTATCTGGTATAGAATATCTGCCTCCTGATTTTGTTAGTACATCTTGCACTGTAAGTTTCCATCCTTCAAATTTTATATACCAATTGCAGAAAGATCGCAAGTATAATATTGCATTGAAGGACATCTAAGTACAATACTCGACATAAATTATCCTTTTTGGATCTGTGAATAGAGCATACCCTAGTTTCGAGATATCTACAAACTTTCTTCAGTTGCATAAATTTGTAATGAGTTAAATAGTTTTGTGTTTTGGTTTTTCATTTACATTGTGTACTTGAATAACGAGGCTACATAGTAATTTCATGTCTCTCCCTCTGTTTCACTTTGGATTACCCATCTCCACCTACACCACTGAATATAATTTGATGAAACTTTTAAGCAATCTGTCACATTGTTCCATTTTATACCTGATACAGTGTACATGTATTTTACATTTTGATCTGAATGATATTTCAGGTTTCCCACAGAAAACCTTGGACTTTGTCATTGACATTAGGAGGGTACCTATGTCTTATCTGCAATTGTACCTACCCCACTAAATGGCATTTGATGAATCTTTTACAGGATCTTTGTCACATAATGCAATTGTGCATTATGTTGATTGAATGATATTTCTCACATAATGCAATTGTGCACCATTTTGAATAAAATGATATTTGGGGTTTTCCATAGAAGAACATGTACTTTGTCATTCTTAGACATATTGCAGTACTTATTTTGTGTAATCATCTTCTTCTACAGTTTTCAGTCCATATCTCTGAAACTTAACAGAAAAATTGCACCTGATTTAAAGTTGTAGATCTGTTAATGGGGAATTGATTAAGGATTCCTTTCCTAACTTCCCAGACTTGGGAACTTAATCATTTTTTCTGCAAAATGTGCAGAATCTGGTACCTATTTTGTTTTATAAACACAAAATAGTTTACAACCCAGAACTCAAAGTTTACAGAAAGAATGCACATGTGTGGAACTTATGCAGCTGCAATTATGGAATTGTTTGAAGATCTGTTAACCAATTTTACAGACTTGGGAATAATTTTTATGAAAATCTTCAGAAGATGGTATCTTTTGTGTAATCAACTCTTACTAAAGTTTTCTACACTTATGTTTTGAAAATTAAGAAACAGGCGGTATCAGTCAGCATTGCTCATAGTTGTTGTAGAATTAAAAAAATCGATGGCTGTCATGATACAACAGTAATCTCATTCATAACTTGTGATGAAAGTTTTCAGTGAAATTGTTTGTTGTCATATGTCTTTTTTATGTGTTACAGGCTATTGAAAACTTTTTTCATATTTATTGTGTAAAATGTATTTTTTGAGATATTGCAGTGGAATACAATTAAGTATTATGTATATGTTATAAGTAATGCTAGTCACATAAACAGAATGTTAGGGAAACAGTTAAATGGAGGCATCAGGAAAATACATAATTTTTTGCCGGTCTCATAACTGAAAACTCACAATCAGATAAAAGCATTCAATTTACCTCTAAACATATGTCAATTGAAAAATCCTCAGGATTTTAGCTATACTCTGAAGAATTTTTCTGTTATTATATATTTATTGCTGTTAAAGATGTTGGACAATAATGCATTATAACATTAAAGCATGTTTGCTGGTCAAGTTTTTCATGTTTTGTCAATTTCGAACTCCTTGTGATATGTATCAAAGCATGATTTTTTGACTGTTGACCACCAATTTTCTCGTCATTATTTCATCACCATCATTTAAAACAGTCAACTGAAAAATTCATTGTAAAATAGTTATTTAGTATGTTTTCAAAGCTTTTGAGACAAGAAACTTGTCCAAACAAAACCTATAATAGTCAAGAGAAACCTTTTTTGTTCCAGAATTTATATCATGTATATGTCAAAATATAAGGACTAAAAAGTATAAAGATATTGGGTGTCAGTTCTTCACCCGTCCTGTCTATTCTCTAATTCATTACTCCTCCACTGACTGGACTTGGATTAAACTTTCACAGAATCTTTGCCATATATTGCCATTGTGCACCTGATATTTTACAGTTTGAATGAAATGAATTTAAGAGTTTTCTGTAGCAAAACTTTGCCTTTCTGTGGCATAGAGAAGTGAGTGGTGGCAATTAAAGAGAATTACTTATATTTGTTATAGTTTTCTTCTGGTATTATGTATATACAGTTACACATCTTTTACAATAATAAGAAAACCATCTTAATGTAAAACTGACCAGCTGACAGCTTAAGTAAAAAGAACTTATTTTATTTATGTAATTGTTTGTTATTGTTAATTTGTATACATGTATTAGCAAACTGCTATAAAATTAAAGTTTGTGATCGAGAATTAAATGAAATAAATATATTTTAATTAAAAGATCAAAGGTTTGTGTTTCGTTGACATCTAAAGCTGTTACCATAACAGCAATGCAGACTTAAGTACCCTTTTTTTTTTTTTATAAACAATATGTTTTTAAACGGTAGTAATTAAATCCTTATTTTTATAACTCAAAATTCTACGTCACCGACTATAGTAAGTAGCTTGTTTGGATATTGCCACATCAAAACACTATATCGTACTTGTATCTATATACTATTTTTACTTTAAATAAATACATATATAAAAAAAATTACAACCTCATAAAATTACGGTAGAGCTGTTTTTTTAATGAAAATTTCTTTTAAACTGTCGATCAAAGAGTAGTTTAATCAAAGAATATCAGAATTATTTGCAGCAAAATTAAAATTTTGGAAGTTTTAAAATTAATGGCTTTAGCTATGTTCTTCTGTATACTATTGGCTAAATGTATAGACCATTCTCCCTCGTCAGAGACTTTTCACGTAGATCTATTAATGAAACTGAAAATGTAGTAACCCAGTCATACTAGAAGTTATCACCAAATGAAATCAATCGCCGTTTTTCTTATACATCACAGGAACAGGATTCATATCGGCTTTACGATTTTAATTTTTGTAGTTTCCAAATGGAAAAATGGTATAACAAGCGGTAAGGGGCCGATCAATATTTATTTGGGGGATTAAGAGGACACATACTTTTTTAGCACTGCTTATTAATGGAAATTTATGGGAATTTTGTTATTACGAGCACTGGTAAGACAAAAATTTTTTCATTACAATACGATCAATGAATAAAAAAGTTTGAAGTTTGAATTCAAAACAAACGTTCTGTAACCCAATAATTTGTTTTTACAAACTTTGATGTAGGACAGCAACTTTTTGTATTTTGTAGGAGGTAGGGCATGGTCTTTGTTTAATTTAAACGATAATTTGTTTATTTCAATGGTGTTTAACGTCACTTTTAGACAGATACTCCTGTGCTCCATACGTTTTCTTCAAATTATAATACATTTTTTTATCATACTAATTTTGACGGGAATATTCCGAATCCAGAAAAAGAAGTTACATGCGAAAAAGGCCAAATAGATTTATTGATCATATCGTCCGGAATAAACCCAATTTGTTCTGCAATACATCTATATTTGAAGGCAAAATGTCGGGTTATCAATTTGTTTCGTCAAAGCACTCTTTTTTTAAAGCGAAACAGTATTCCAAAAATAAAAGTTTAGAAATATTGATCGATACGCCTCTACTGAGTGCCAACCAATACGACTAACACGTAATCCTTGTATTGTTTTACATACAAAACGATGCGCTCTTTCGAAAAGCAAAATGTCGTTCTTGGAATATAATTCTATTCATGCTGAAAATTATTTATATTAAGTGCTTTGATGGGACTTATCTCATATTGTAATGTCCGGCGACTCCCTCACAAACTTGACATAAAGTCCTTCGGACTTTATTTAGTTTGTGAGGGAGTCGCCGGCGTTTACACATTGATAATTTCCTAAAACCCAGTGTTTAATCCTATAATAACCGCCATACAGACAATCAAACGCATAGTTTTAATGGATATGTGACCCGAGGATATAAATTTATTGATGACAAAATGCTATCATATACTGCACATTGCACTTGCCGAAATCCTTTCAAATATAATAACAATGCACTCAAAAACCTCAACGATCACAGGTTAAAAATTTAACCTTCGGGCATTACATCTTGATTGAATGACGATGAAGGTGTTATTATTATGATCAATAACATCGTCTAATATGAGGTAATGATAAGCCAGACATAATTATGTGTAAATAAGAAACGCACTGGAAACCACTCCAAGTTGAGCCCTGAGAACCGTCACCAGTACCCATCAAGATTATAAATTTATAGTGAATAAGAAAAGATATTATACCGTTCATTTGTCTACTATAGTAAGTGTTGACGTAGGGTGTATAGTGTTTTTTGCGTTACAAATGAAAACTGCTTACCGCGTATGGTTCAGCTTATGCTCCTTTTGTAGATCAAGAAGGGAACTTTTTGAAATCAATAATTATTTCCCCGAGATATTCAGCGTTTTGAAATAAAGCGTTTTTTTAGTTTTGAACGGGCGATTTTCCATACTAAAATTTGACCTTAATTAGAACGGAACTGTACTTTAGGATTGTTGTCTACTCGAAATCCTTCGGGTGATGTCGTCTGCAGTTTAGGCGGGAAAAGTCTCGCGGTTTGTCCGAATACCATTGAACGTCACGAAAGCAGACGAACATTTGTAAACATCGTAAGGTCCCTTTGGAAACAAAAATGGCTGACTTATTATGTGAAATTTCCGTAGCAAAAGTCAAGGACGATTTGTAACAACTTAAAAACAGAGGCATACTATAAAACCTGGACAGGTTATTGTATCTACATTTTTTTCTACTGAATTTTCGTAATAACAAGGTAAAATATAAAATAATGAAAAAATACTAGCAAACAATTTTTTCCAAGGGGGGGTTGGCATTTAGTTTAGTAAAAAGTATACTTGTAATTTCTCTTTACACACACTTGTGAATTACCAGTATTTAAATCCCAAAACTTTACAATATAGTCTTACCGATCTGCTATTTTAGCATGTGATATGTTGGAACATGCCTTATTTTGTTGTGTTTAATTTGGCACTTTTACCGCAAGCGCCAAAAAAAAAACCAAAATAAAAATACAACCAATATAACCCGATTTACGGTATCTGCCTTTGATAAATTTTGTACATTTGATGTAGCATCACATCCATATTACAATATGAGATAAGTACGCCTTCATGGAAAGTGGATAATTTAACGACAGAAAGCAACACACGGCTAAGAAACCGAAAGAAGAACACCAAACAGCTTACCTGTCATAGTGCTCTGTCAGTCAAACACGTATAGAAATGTGTGTTTGTGTGTGTGTGAGGGTGTGTGTGTGTGTGTGAACGAAAAGGGAGTGCGGGTTATTGAATTACATGTCAATTTCCTTAATTGGATTAGTTTGTAAGAAGACTCATCGATACAGACGAAACATAACAAACTACGTAAAACTTATTTATTTGTGTGTTTTGAAACAGTAAACATTAAGTATATGCAAAAAGTTGTTTTAAAGTTCTAATATGGAAAAAGTCGCAAGCTATTCTCCAAGCATTATTTTTATTAAGTCAATACAACAAACAAATTAAACAGAGTTCGGAATGGCTGGTATTTGAAATAAAATTAATCCCCTTTTTGGTCGATATTCTAGATTTTCTAGCCTGGGATGCAGTTCAAGGGTTATAGTACAATCAATGTCCACATACTGTCTCGCAATATCAAAATGGTCTTCTTGTGGGTCAGTTGCCACTTGTTATAAACGGCTGTCGAAAGTTATTTTACAAAGTAGTCCACCTCTCCTTGGGTATCAAATGTCATGGGATTTTGACAGTCTTAAAATATTTGCTTAGTCTTCCTGCAAATAATTTACAGCGTTAATAACTTGCATGTGCGTTGTTTTAAGCATAAACTAGTACGAAATGAGAATATCACATTTAAAACCAGACAATAATTCTAAACCAAATTAACCGCAACGAACCAATAAGAAACCCTTTAAGGGTTTATTTCCGTTCTTAATGGCTCTATGCTGCTAAGATTATGATAAACGTTTAATCTAATTCTGTTATAATGTATGTAGAGTTGCAGATATGAGATGGTTACCCCAAGCGTAAAAGACGGACGGACGCCCCTTTCATTCTACACACTTACTTTTTTTTAAGTTGGGAGTTTAAAAATATCTCTCGCGTGAAAATATTTAGTTGACTTAACCTACTCGCAGGAATGTTTATCTGCATCGAATACATATTTGTGTCTATCTAAAGGTTTCGGTGTACATATAAACTGTATATACAACTAGACGCTTTACTATATACGGAGATAGATTTGGTTGCTATGATGGCGAGATTACCCCAGGATAAAGTTGATAAAATTTTAAAATTTTAAGCCCTATTATTAAAAGAAAGCTTATTTATGAGAGAACTTCAATCGCTCCTTTGTTTTCTCAATTTTCCCTGTTGAGTTATTGTAGCCAGGAGAGCACTTCTGCGTACGTTGTTCGATTTGATTATTGGACACACTTGTCCACATTATAGAACTTCATTAAATTCTGGAGCTAGATTAGACCTTAAGTTGTGGCATGTATTTATTTGTCTTCTTTTTTGTGAATGGGTATCCTCAGATGTTCTTAAATTATATTCTTATGCAACTGGAGTCTATAGGGGTCTTGCAGCTGTGTTGGGATCCAAGTGGTTCTCTGGCGAATGCCTATTATAATGAAAAATTAACACATTAGTGTTAAACATGTTAAAGAGCTCTTTCCGGTAGTATTGGCATTCGAATTATGGGGCCCTTATTTGTCTAATCACAGGATTATAAATTACTAATAATGAAAGAATATCCCGCGATAAAATGGGTGCGTTCGGATACATTCGCGCGGACGTCGCAGAGGACACCCTCACTGACAGATTTACAGTAAAACCTTAAACCTAAATTACAGTTTTGTAATTTCTTCACCGCTGTGAATGCAAAATACTGATTTTATTCAAAACAAGAATATTTGTTGATATGGTGTCACGTGAATTCTTTGTTGTTTATTAAAAGATGACGCAGATGACTGTAATCGGAGCATGTTTAAAATTATTTTACCACGCTTCTGATTGATTTCAAAGAATTTTTCATTCCATACTAAGAACACGTGGTCCGAGCAGAAGACAACCGAAAAAATCACTTCGAAAATTGTTGATTGTTGCGTGTTGTCACAGTAAAAAATGCATTGTAGAATGGTAATACAGTCTTGCACCCTAAAGTTATATGACATGATGTGAGACGGGGCTATAGGCTTTCTTTCTCATAGGTATAAATGAAGAGTACATGTAAGCGTACCCCGGGTAGTTTAAGTTTAAACATATTTTATTTTTAAATTGTACAAAATGGATTGGACACAACTAAATGCATACTTAGGACGTCCTCTCCGCAATACAGAAATATACATTAAAGCATAACACAGGGTACAAGAACGAGCATTAAATAATGTTTTGTGGTTAGAAGCCGATTTGTGGCCTAAGTTAATTAAAATGTTGTGGGCCTTTAAGTCGACCAATATTGGCATACAGGGGGGGGGGGGGTTAGGCTTTTTGAAAAAAATATGAAATGGTGTGAGACGGGGCTAGATTTTTTGTTCATAGAATAAATGAAGAGTACATGTAAGCCTATCCCAGGTAGAAGGTGGCCAAAGGTAAATTAAAATGTTGTCGGCCTTTCAAAGTCGACCAATATTGGCATAACGAAAACAAGGGGGTGGGGGGTAGGCTCTTTGAAAGAAATATGGCATGGTGTGAGACGGGGCTAGGTTTTCGTTCATAGGTATAAATGAATCGGGTAGAAGCCGATTTTGGCCTAATGTAAATCAAAATGATGTCGGCCTATCAAAGTCGACCAATATTGGCAAAGGCTGTCAACATTTTAATTTACCTTAGGCCACAAATCGGCTTCTACCCTGGGTAGGCCTACAAGTACTCTTCATTTAAACCTGTGAGCGAGAAAGCCCGTCTCACACTATGCCATATGACTTTAAGGCGTTTTGGGTTATAAATCCTTTGCAAGAGTGTTTGAGTTTCCTACCATTCTACAATGGTCTTCTGCTCGGACCACGTGAACTTAGTATGGAATGAAAATTCTTTGAAGTCAATCAGAAATGTTCTGAAATAATTTCAACATGCTCCGATAGTCATCTGCGTCGTCCTTTAATAAGCAATTATTATTATTCACACGATTTTGCATCAACCAATATACGTCCATATACGACGTCGGTCTCCCTTAGAAAGAAAGAATAAAATCTCAGCGGTAATATAAAGCTAAGTCACGTGACATCATATCCACAAATATTCTTGTTTTTAATAATATCAACATTTTGCATTCCTAGCGGTGAAGAAAACACAAAACTGCAAGCAAGGTTATACTATAAATCTGTTGTGTCTGGGTGTCCTCAGCGACGTCCGCGCGAATGTATCTGAACGAACCCATTTTATTGCGGGATAAAAGTATTGCGGTACTGCGGGATGAATTGACACTATAAAACCTCACACTTGTTTCTTTTGAAAATTGGTTGAGGTAAATACAAACACAGTGAGGATCATCCTTAAACATTATGTAATTTTTTGCAAAGGATAACCCGCTATGCTCGGTTTTGGCGATTTCAGATTACTTGAAAATTTTCAAACATCATAATGGCCCATTTTTTTTAAAGATGGCAACCCACTTACATCCTTTTACTTCAACCAATCGGTCAAATTAATATTGCAAGCTGCGTATTCGATTTAAATTTATATTATGATCATAGTTTTCGCAATTGCGCCGCAACAACAGCAGCGACTAGAGGTGTGCCTCTTCCAGTTATACACCAATTTTGGGTAGTCTTGCTTTTCAAGATTACATTCCATTTAACAACTCTTGAATTGCTGTTTGGAAAGGGGGTCAACGGTTATTGTCCCACTCAGACATTCTATTTTGGTCTCGTTCATAACAATTATGTCGGTAATCATTGTCGATAATACTTTCATGAGCATACACATATCAACGACTGGAGGTCTATATTATTGTATTGTTGCAATTTGAAATACCCACCCACTACCACCCCTATATTCGCGCAAATTCTTAGGTTCTTATATTAGTTTCAATAAGTGTATGTATTTATGTTAAATTTGCAAGATATGCTGTTTTCATAACTCAAATCATTGCATTGTATCACACGTGGCGTTATAACTAATTTCAGGTACGGTTTACTGAGCTATTTGCGCGATAATTAGTTCGATGTTTGCATTTACCGAAGTAAGTACTTTCTATCTGTAATATTGTTTTGACTATTTTTCAGGTGAAAAACAGTATGTTTTGTAGTGCGAAATGTAATAATTTTGTTCTTTGCATTTGAATAAAAATATAATTCTGTTCATATATTCGTACGCGATCAAGCTGGCTAGTGTTGTATTCATTACATTATGTGCACGTGATTATGTGTCATAACCATTTATTGTAAATCACGTGTTGTAAATGTGTTGAACAAATAAACATTTCGTACTATTATCATAAATGCACATTAAATCTGCTCTCATCTGAATTTAATTATATAACAAGAAAAGGTATGCGTTAATCCCATATCCAGAGATGTTCGAAATATGTTATAGGTGTATCCCATTTGGTTTAATAGTTTTTTTTCAATTTGTTTTATTTAAAATTTTATCATATGCTGTAAAGGCAGGGGCGTAGCTAGACTAGTTACAATGTGGATTCACAAAGAATTAGTGGGGTCCGGGTATGCACCCCGGAATATTTTTGAAAACAATGGTGCAATTTGGAGAATTCTAAAGTGGTTTATTTAGAACTGAAATGGACAGTTTATTGATTACAGGGATAGATTGCAATATTGTTCTTAAAATAATGTGGATTCAGCCGCGTACTCGCGTATAGGCAGCTACGCCCCTGAAAGGGATGCAAATATAGACGATTGTGAAAGGCAAGAAATAATCATCTTGATTATAATATCTCAACTTTGAGAAGAGTACTGTAATAAAAAAAGCAAAGTTTTCGAAGAACATATATATATTGTTTACCAATAAAAATACATTGACCATAGTCAAGTGGTTCTGTGGGGGAAAATGTGAATGTAAGATCGGCAGTTATCGCGTCCTCGGAAAATCAAAGAAAACATACCGACAAGTTACAATTTTTATTGATTTAATTTTACTGTAATTACAATTGTTTTAAAAGATTTGCAATTAAATGTATTTTAAACGTCAAACTAGCATTCATGTGCATAAACCGATTGCTAAGAACTTTATAAAATTTTCAGAATTTAAAATTAAAAAAAAACAATTAGAAGAATTAAGAGTCTTATTTTGCAAAACAATTGATGAGATTATTAACCTCTACAATTATTTTCAACAATATAAACTGTTGATGACCTTTATCAAACAATCAATCTATTTTCTCTATACCAATACACGTTTATTGACGTTCTTTTATTGGTTTTAGATCAAGTTGAAATCCAATTATCATCATAACAAATGCTTATCTATGTTTCATTTAAATTGTTGTCAGCAACGAATAAAACAGCGAAATTTATTGCGTCACGTTTAAGAAATTAAGGTCCGTAACACCGTTTGTGAGCGCTAAAACACTTAAGACATTTAAATAATGTGTCATAACTGCTAAAATACATTGTTTGTTTGTTTGTTTGATGGTGTTTAACGCCACTTTCAGCAATTTTTCAGCTATATCATGGCGTCCAGTTTTTATTGGGGGAGGAAGCCGGAGTACCCGGAGAGAACCCCCGACCTGCGGTAGGAAAACTGGCAATCCTTGTCAATTAAGATTGGAGTCGAGTACACCCTGCCTGCAGTGAGAATCGAACCCGCAATCTCAGTGTTGACAGACCACGTGATCAATAGTAGACGAACTACCTTGACCACTCGGCCACCGAGGCCCCCCTAAAATACATTGAAAAGCACTTCAGAACATCATTAATATATTACTTATATTTAGCACCTAAAGGCAAAATAATTTAAAATGAAGTGCCTTTATTGTACGTAACATATAATGTACGTAATGTTAATGTATGTAACGGTAATTTACGTTACATTACATGTGATGTTATATATTATTTTCCATTACACTATTTATTGTATATGAGTTTGAGCCAATAAAATTATTTATATTTGTATTTGTATTTTAATAATCTCTCATATTACAATACAAAATGGGTTCCTGTTTTAATCCTCCATTTACTTTAATTGAGTTTCCCCGATATGGTTCAACCATATCTTCTCTTGTTTATTCCACCTTTGCATTTCATCGTAGTTTTCCTAATTTATTTCGTATCAATAAGTATATAACGCTTATGTTCCTGAAATTAATGCGTGACATTTTGTTCAAATTATTGCGTCTGTATTATTATGCAAACAGTGCTCGGACACCTTACATTTCACGTTCATGTCGTCTGTTCGTTTGTGGTTAGAAGTTGGTTGATGAAAAATGTATTATTGAAGCTACAACCTCAAAGGGATAATTTTCTAAAAGAAAGATTGCTGAATGTGTCTAAGAATAAGTTATTAATAAAAAATCATAACTCAACAAAACCTTTCAAGTAATTTTTATTTGTATACTTTGCGAAACATTATTTAAAACCACACCAAACTATCAAAACAGCTGTTTTAGAATGGACTGTCACATTTAAGTATAAATGAATGAATAAGTGACGTACTTCTGCCTTTGAAAATTAATTTTTGTTTCACCACCGTGTTTGCATTTGTTGATAAACATCATTAAACAAATATAAATATACATTGTTATATCATAAACTGGTTTTACTATACAACTCCTTAAATTGAGACTTAATATTTTAACATTCACAATACATGAATGCATAATGGTATGGGCGCTCCAATTTTATAAGCGCAAGATTAAAGAATGGAAAAACTGTCCGGTTGAACACGATTGGTCAATAATGATTGTTGAAGTAAATATATTTTGGAAAGAAATGCAATCTTTGGTATGAAAATACACAATAGAAAAGTTTTAAATTAAACAAATTTTGGAGGAATAAATCGAATTTTGAATACGTAGGGGCACCTGGAGGAAATGGAAAAAAATAAGACTACACCTTTTTTACCGTCATCTCGATTGGAGAAATCAGATAATCCACTCGTACTAATGTAAGATCCAATATTTCTTATTTGCTGTTCAATTAGCCCGTGTTAGCGATGTTTATTTTGCTCATCGTTTGAAAACATTGGACAAATCATTTATTACGATAAGAACTACCGAAGTGACGATTACAGCTATGCCTGCGATTCCCAAGGTCATTGATGATGTACGGTTGTCAGCCGCTGAGTTCTCCTTGTTCCAGTAGAAAGTAGTATTTTTCTTGTTAACTGATAGAAGTGCTTTAAGTTTCTGAATTTTAGACACCAATTCTTGTTCAGTAATTATGTGCACGTTCTGAGCAGTTAAGCGTAGTAGATGTCGTTTCAGATGTTGATTCCTTTATTGTTGTTGGAACTAAAGTCACAGTTGAAGATTGTTTCAGTGTGGTTGACATTGGTGGCAAAGTTGAAGATTGTTGTACTGTGATTGACTCTGTCGTTGACACTGGAGGCACATTTGAAGATTGCTGTATTGTAGTTGACTCTGTCGCTGACGGGGTGATTGGCACTGGAGCTACACTTAGATTGTGTTGTACTGTGGTTGGTTCAAGCGTCACAGTTGTTGATGATGCTGGGTTGTGTGTATTTACATACTATAAAAATTGAAAAAAATTCAATATTTATAGTTTGGACAAAGGCAAACATATCTATGCATAAATCTGATAACATCAACGTTAATTGTGGTTAGGTTAAAGGGATCAATAGATACCAGATAAGTGGGAAGTCTTCCGGAAATTCGTTTAAATGATTTAAACTGACTACCATATATTTGGTGTTTCATTCTCCCCCCCTGAAGATTTCATACAAATATTCTTGGCTTAAGGTTGTCGACATATCCTATATTTATGTACAGACATTTACATCTAATACAAATGAACATTTAAATGCTGCTTCCTAATGCGTAGAAAATAACGATTAATTAATCTTTTGCATGCCACACTTTGTTTTGGCAAAATCAAGTCAGTTCACCGGCTCCTCGATTCTCGTTAACTAAAATAATCGACCGATATGCTATGTAACCTTTGGTCATCGAGTTTTTTTTTAAATGGCAAATTTCAACTTGTCGGAAGCACACGTGGGTCGTATGTAACCTAGTATGGATATTACATTTTGTTAATACAAAATAAATTAGAAGACCTATTATTGTTTGTGGTTGTTACATCCATGTATATTTATAAATGTTTTGATGCTAGTATCATGTCACGACTGATGTACTTACATTTACAATGCAGAGCCTCTCGTATATTAATTGATATATAGTTACACAATGTGCATATAATGTATATTGAATATGATGAAACAAAAATATCACGAATGACGCTTTCACTAGCAATATCAGCTTTGCAAGAAACAAATGCACATGTACTCAGATTTATTTACGCATACCTGTTCTATAATACTGAGACTATTCAATCCGCCACAGTATTGAGTTGAATTGCCAGGACACACATAGTCACAATATGATTCTTCAATGGGAACGAACTTTGATTCATCACTATTAGACCCACAAAAACATTGGTATCCTGTCTATACAAAGTATCTCTCATCATCAGAGGATCGTCTTGTATTGCAAGCACAGAGGGTCTAGTATTTACTAATTATATCAAAATTTATTTATTTGGAAACAAGAAATGTTATCATTATGCGAGTATGCTTTAACTGATATGGACTAACTTTGATTGTCATCGTCTTAGCAACTTTTGTTTGTAAGTGAATGTCAAGGCTGACGTAATAAAATTTGGCTTTAAAACACATTGACAAAATTTAACAGATATAATATAAATAATTTTACCTAAATTTATACGTTTTATTCATTCAAGTCGAAACAAAATATGCAAGAGGTTATAAATTGAGGCCGCAATATTATAAATTATGTTTTGTATAGTAAATACTCACCACAATAATTATTATACAATTATTAGAATGCTTGACAAGTAAACAAAAGAGTTTGTTAGTATTTATGTCGGTTTTTAAAGCAATATAGAGCTTGTGTTTGTTGTTATGTGCCTACTTTAAATAAATCTTTTTATCTTGTCGTTGTCTTTGCTTTACGCTAAGCACAAAATACCTCAGTTCCATGGTAGGTTGGCGTAGTTGGTAGTTGTAAACAGCAACGAACGGCACATTCTTCATTAGAGGCCAGCTTGTACTCGGACCTGGTGAGGAACGGTAGTGTTCTATTAGGGGTCTGATCTCGAAAACAACCTACATAAAAATATTCTGGAAATAGAAAAAAGTTCAAATATAACAATGAAAATTTTGGTAATAGTATCTATGTGTATTAAAATATGATAAATAAATTATGCCGAGTGAAGACATTACGGCCACCATAGTCAATAATGGTAAAAGATTGATAGTGATCTATCTTAAAATATATATTTAAAATTTTGTTTGATTGAGCAATTTTATAGCTCAATCATGGCGTCCAGTTTTTATTGGAGGAGGAATCCGGAGTACCCGGAGAAAACCCAGAACCTTCGATAGGAAAACTGGCAATCCTTGTCAAATAAGATTGAAGTCGAGCGCACCCTGCCCGCACTGGGCTTCGAACCCGCAATCTCAGTGTTGACAGACCGCATTATCATTAGTAGACGAACTACCTTAACCACTTGGCCACCGAGGCCCCTTAAAATAGATAAGACATATTTGCTGCAATTCCATGCGAAAAAGAATCTTTCCTGTCTTTCACTATAAATGTATATCTACTGTAAATAAATTGTATTGTACACATCATAAAATTGATGATATAAGTGTCAGATAGTTAATTTCTACTATATTTTTAGTTGTAAAGATTTGCCTTTCCGAGTCTCAAAACTGGTATACAAGACTACAATAAAAGTAGGCGTACCTTGACAGAGATTTTTTGAGTGAAAAATAAAAACTAGTCTCGATCACCCAGACGCATATATAATAGCGTCTGGGATAGTCTCGATCACCCAGACGCATATATATAAGCGTCTGGGATCACCTTGTTTTAATTTCGCTACCAATTGATGGAGACAAAACAATGATTCTATTTTTAGAGCCCTATTTTTAGACCAGGAAAACCATGCAAACAGGTCTATACTTATAAAATGACGTCACAGTAACATTATCTCTTGGTTGTGCATAACAATAATATTTGTTTAATTAATTGAAAAAGTAATATATTATAAAAATATTCAATTTTAAAATTTGGTACAATTTTTTAACACTTTTGAAATGAACGGAAGTAATTTTTTAGACAATAAAAATATCATCCAATCAAAAATTACGCCCAGTTTTGGGCGTAATGATAACGAGTTCAATATAGAGATGAATCCAGACGCACAAATGCAATTAAGCGTCTGGATGATCGAGACTACGTCTGGGATCACCTTGTTGTAATTTCGCTACCAATAGGTGGAGACAAAAAATTTATGATTCTATTTTGACGGCCTATTTTTAGACCAGGAAAACCATACAAACATAATACAATGACGTCACATTAAGATTCTCTATTGATTGTGCATAACAATAATATTGTTAAATTGATTGATAAAGTAATATTTTATAAAAATATTCAAATGTAAACTTAGGTACAATTTTTTATACACCTCTTGATATGAATCGAAGTAATTTTTTAGACAATAAAAATATCATCCAATCAAAAATTACGCTCAGTTTTGGGCGTAATGATAACTAGTTAAATATAAAGGTGAATCCAGACGCACAATGTAATTAAGCGTCTGGATGATCGAGACTCATAAAAACTGCTTACTTCGAGTGTAGAGCTAATGATCCTTTGATCTAAAAAGGTGCACAGAATTTAAACTAGGAGCTCGTGATTGTTGTCTGATCGATACCTTTCGGGCAATGTCGTTTTCTGTTGAGGCGGGAAAAGTCTCGCGGTTTGTTCGAATACCATTAAATGTAGTCCGAGAATCCTCTGCCGTCTAACGCTTTTTTGCGTGGGACGTCAGAGAGCTCTCATAAGCAAAACAGCGGATTTTGCGACACCGGTCTGGGTGTATCATATAGTAGTATTTATAAAAATATGTTGCAAAGACTAAAACATCAAATATGTATTGTGATACAGAGCAAAAACAATAAAATCTGCGATCATTTAAGCTCAATCTCCAACATCAACAAAATTTAACAGTTCTATTTGTGTGAGTTAGTTATTTTTGTAGTTTATATTTGCTGTGTTATTGAAATTATAATTTATTAATTATTACTGTGGGTTTGATGAAACTACTCGTGATGATAGAAAAAATAAATATATTAATAACAATGTCTTGAACATAATAGCACAATCACTGTGTACTTAATTAAAAATAAATAAATAAACTATCTGCAATCATATTTTCAAACGATATTTTTCCACAAGAAAATGGAACATTTAGTAAAACTTATTACAGATGCGGACAAGTAATTTTTTCTTGTAACCTTGATTTAAAATTTTCTGCTGAAGAAAATTGATGACATTTGCAAAAATCAGTATACTCGCTGCGAGCTCTGGCAAATCTGATGACTTAGAAAATATAGACACCGAATACAGTAGACGCCGAATATTGCTGCATAAGTGAGGAAAATTTAAAATTGTGCAAATAAAATAGACTTGTTTGTCGTAAGATAAACGTAAGTATCATATTCGAGTTGTAAGTCAAAAAATGATATAGATGAAACTGTTTATGTGGTTTCTTTAATTTCTGAAGGATATATTAAAGGAAGCCACTCCTTAAACCGAAGGTTGTTAATTGACAGGACACCAAGGACCTAACTTCCGTTATCTTCTTGTCTTTAATAAGACGTTGAGGAAATTCTTTTTTTATATGCATACCGGAACAAATCGAAAAGAAGTGGGACACAATTTGTATCAATTCCGATTGTTTCCTGAAAAACACTCATTCCGAAGGAAAAACAAAATCCAACTGATAGTGTTAAACAAACGAAAAATAGACATTGGCCTGTAATCAGATTGCAAGTCATGTTTCGTATATATGTTGACAACTGGATAAAGTTGCTATATATTTTCTATAATTGATTATTTAATGCACACATAAAATCTGTATGTTTGTTCTGATATTATTGTCTGCACTAATAGACCTAACGATTTATGATATTCATGCATTGTATTATATTCTAGTCTTATTATATTTCAGGGTAAGTTGTGTTCTACTTTTTAATATTTCTTACCTGAAAAAGTAAGAATGGACAAAACAGCTATACAAATATAGGCTACCTATAAGTTAATGCACTTTTTGATTCTACAAAACAATTATCGATTGTTCAAAACATTTGTCGAATTATTCATAATGTTAGAATGTTAGAGTCTTTAAGCAACCAATTTAATTGAACTAAAATGTTTAAGTAAAAAACCTCAATATACAGACCGAGACTTCGATAAATCTATAGATAATTATTGTATCCATAATTTTAAAATAAATATATTATTACTTATCTATTTAATTTATCAAATTTAAAACAAACTATTAAATTTAAGAGGTCATACATGTTAGTTTTTGAAATTTGTAGACATTATTTAGAAATCTGTAATTCAAACTGTACTGCAGGACTTAGCTTCATATAGGACCTTAAGTTTTTATTAGTAATGCTTCTCTGGTCTTTTACATTAATTTTATATAATGCATTTTTATGCCAATGTATAACTAAAATGACACGCAATTTATTTTAATATCAGATTATCCATTTTATAAATCTGCTATATTGTCTAAATGATCTCTGTTTTGCATAGTGGCTTATTCAAAAAACATTTTCAAGGTTTTTTTTTAATATTCTCAGATTACCAAGGTTATACAACTTACGAGCGTTTCTTCAATCAATACTGATCAGTGGCACACAAATCCAAAATGTATTTATTAATAAAATGGAAAAAGTTGTGCAGCTTTTATCATCAACGTTCATAAACTTTATACCTAATTCCGTTAAGGTCATCTACATCTATTAAAACGTTTTGTTATAATACAACCTTTAAGCCACGAATGAAAATTACATCAAATGACACTATTTTGTCTAAAACAAAAAACAACATACATAAGGTATAAGAATGAGTTTTAAAATATTTTATATAAAGCTCAGTTGACGGATAACTTCACAGAATACAAAAAACCTCTGTACAATAGAAATAAATATGCTTTAAATGCACCCAGAAATCGTATTATCATAACATCAGACATTTAGTATGCAGAAGAAAGTCTGTGACAAATTGATGCTCTGCATCAAACTTTGTCTTCTTTTATGATGCTATAATAAAAGATTTTAGCCAAAAGATACTGCAGAATTTGTAACATAGAATCGTTGCAATAAATAAATATAGGCAGATAAGATCATGTAATATGGAATGTCGGTGACATATTGTACAATGATTTACATAACTTATATGTGTTCTAGTTTGCTTACGGTATTTATACAATTACATCTATAACAATAATAAGAAAGCCTTATTATTGTAAAACTGACCAGCTAACAGATCTTTTATAAAGCAGGTTTAAGCATTTATAAGATTACTTGACTTGTAAAGTTAAATAGTATTCTGATTATACGGACTGACTGTGAATTGCTGTGAAATTGTTTGTTCGCGTAGTAATATCAATCATATATGGATTTAAGAAAAAAACTTGTTGAATATTTAAAATAAAGATCACTATCTAAAATTTTCATAATTAGAACCTTAGATTATTCAATTGTCTATATAAACTTCCTGGCGATTAACTAAAATTACTCCTAAAAACATCATTCATAAAGCCTTAGCTTCCACATATGCCTACATATATGTAGTTTCAGATTACAACAATAGGTATTTTTTCTACTAAAGAAAAAAAAAGTTACTCTACAGCAAGAAACATGTTTATAGGATGATAAATTTTCTGATTGACAATATATTAGTTACTTTCAGCAGGACATTGGAATTCCAATAGGTAAAAACTATGCACGTCTGCTAGCAGATACATTCATGTATTCTAATGAAACTGAATTTGTCTACGAGACAAGACGATAGCAGAAGTAGGTCAATTGAATTCAGTTAAAGCTATAGTGATGATGGCTTTGAAAAATACAACCCACACTTTGCTTAGTGGTTCCTTTTAATATATCCATCAGAACTTGGAATTAAAGAAACCGCACAAACAGCTTCAATTATATCATTGATGGACTTACACCTCGAATGTAACGTCAATGGTCATCTTACAACGAACAAAATTATAAATTTTCCTTACATGTGCGGCAATATTCCAATTTTTCCTGCATACGGTATATTTATTTCTCAATTTATGAGGTATGGAAGATCGCGGTGCGCGGTCAAAAATTTCTTCGGAACGGACTCATAGGCCAAGTTTACAGGAAAGACTCTTCCGCGTCTTCAACAAGGTTTACTATAGATACTCTTGGTTTGTTGATAAATATTGCAAAGAAAAATAACAAGGAACCCGACGACACAAGTACCGCCAAAAGTCATGAGAAGAAACATATCCGGACATTGACAAACATATACAACGCAAAAAAAACTAAAAACACAAAAACAAAAAGTGAGTAACCTTACTCAATAAAAACCATGGGTGCATTCTGGTGCTCCAGACGAGTAGTCAGTGCCTGTCTCTAATTACACACTCATCGTTTCTCATTGCCATGTCTTGGAAAAGGAAAGACTACCAATGACTCACCAAAAATGATTAATCAGAATGGATTTCTTATAACGATCAAGTAAGTATGTCATGGTGACGACCATATAATTTCTGAAGAGATAACGTAAACCCAACTAACTCTAGTTTGAGTAGCAAAGTAGCCAACAGCACTGAGCATTTAAGAAAATCTGAAAACCGATCGCATGATCTATCATAATGTATAAGTGAAACTGCTGGAATGTTGCTATCAATGAACGGGAAGTTGACAATTGAAATGTTGAAGTCATTACGTCGTCGTAAAGTATAGATTGTAATTTTCCCGAGTGTAATTCTAGATGTAGGTCTAAGTAAGACACCGACATACGTGTATTGGTGATGTGTTTGAATTCAAGCTCGCTAGGGTAGATTTATTTGATTTAGAGTAATTGATAAGTTCTGTAATAGGTAATTTTAATACCAGGTCTATACATCTTCTCATTCCGTTTGTCATAAAAAGGCAGCTTGTTTTTAAGACCTTTAAGCCTGGCTTTAAGCTGTGTCGAAAAATCTAAGGTTTTAATGCTTGTACATTGGGGAAGAGATCCTGATGTTCATGTCTTTAAATTTTGTAGTATCTTCATTTAATTTTTTCCACTCCTGGTGTAGCAATTGTCACTGTATTTTGGAAGTCCGTTTTTATTTCTGTTACAATATTTGTCAGGAGGTTGAGGTTTGTTGGTACTTTTAGCTGATCCGTCTATGAAACGCTGTTTTGAAGGGAGGAGTGAGGATTGGAGCATAATATTTGACTACGAAACAAAGATAACAGGATGCCAACACCGATTTGTTTTTTTAAAGCGTAGTGGATGATGTTTAAGTAGGATTGCTAAGTGAACTCTCCATGCCTAATTCATTTATTAAACACTCTATATAATGTTTCTTGCAAAAAAAGTGTTGTTAAGGTCATGAAGTTGGACAGATTTAGCAGCATCAAGATTTTTGACTGATGATGCGTATGTACTTATAGACCTTATTAAAACGACACTAATGTAAATCAATGGATCTTAAGACTTTTACTTACTCAGACACTGAATCAATCCCATAGTCTTTTTTCTTTGCCCATTTTCTGTCATTTTTCTATATTTTATCCATCAATAAGGTATTTTACAGATTTCAAGGGAAAGTGAATGTAGCTCTTCAGTAAAAAAAGAATACAATTGAGTCTGAAGATAATAAGTATTAGTGGTGGTGGTGGCAAACAAACGGTAGTAGCCATTTATTGATACATCTTGCAACAGGGGTGATGTATAGTAACAATGATCATGAATAGGTTGTCGCCTGTGATTATGATTGAAAAGACCCACCAAATTCACACTGCTGCAATCAGATTAAAAAAGGTGACCTCCTATTCTATCAATTTTGTCATTGCAACCTTATGGTATTTCTTTTCCTAATTTTCTGATCTAGCATTCTTAGGTAGTGGTGTACTTAATTGAGAATAGTTAGGAGTATGGTACATTTTTTCAAGGATGGTCATTAATGTACAGAATAAAGTGGTTCGGCTGATTTTAAATGCTGATGTCGGAGAAACTGGCAAACTCCAAAACCAACAACCAAAAACATGGTAAAGCATAAAAAGGATATAGGCAGGGATTTTTTGGTATTATTTCCTGAACGTTGTCCGCAAATACGTTTATTGAGTCACCCTTTAGTTTCTTATTTATTTATAAATAAGTTCGCAAAAGTTGCTTTCTAACGTGTAGACAATGTTTTTTATTTACAATTTAGATCATTAAACTTGTGTGTGATATGTTTAGTTAGCGAAATAGCTTGGAAATTTATTACCTGTGTTCAATATACTTCCAATTTTATTTCTTAGATCTACGATTAGACATGATGCAATGTTGTTTGTGTGAAAGATTTCATGTAGCTGGACAAATCAAGGCGAACATTTTGAAATTGATCTAAATTCACAAATATTGAACCTGTGTAAAATCTAATATTTTTTGGACACCTGTTTTACAAGATAAAACAGTGTTCGTTGTGTCAAAATTTCTGGACCATTTTATACTGAGCAACGTTCGAGCCAGATTGTGTACAGTTTTCCTGTTAATCTTGCTGAAAAGCTACAAAAGTATTCCCAATTTTTAAATCATAATGTTTAAACTCAGTAAATAGTGATTGTGCAGCGAAAATCAACTATTTCCGACTAGTGGTGTATACTACCAAACATTTCACCAACACACTAACACAATACATTAATATGGAAGGGATGTTCGGCTTGTCTTGGTTTAACTCATAATTGTTTTTAAATCCCTTTAATAAATTCAGGATCATTGATGTAGTTGCTTCACTTTTGGTTGTTGATTCTCGAGTTTCTGGGCGTTGATTTGTGGATTGTCCTTTTTACAGTTTCCTTGGCGTTCGGTATTTTGTTAATACCTTCATTAATATAGATTAAATTGGCGTATGTAAGCATTTTCATATGAAACGCAGTATTTAAATCTGCGCAGACTACACTGTGCTGAATGTTTTGCTGACTGACTCTTGGCATGCACTACAAGGATATAATACTGGGTCAGACTTGGTGTCTACGTTATAATACTAAACATGTGGGTGTCGTCTCTACGCGGCCATGTCGGAATAGTTGCGATAAATAGAATATGTTACAAAGTAGTTTCTTATTTTCATATGACAGGAGTTTTAAACTTGCTCTGAAACTATTTTTGTTGACATATGATGATATGTAGTTGATGAAAACCTGCGATATTAGACTCCAGACACCCCTAAAGGAATCTCTGTTTTTTTCATACAACTCTCTTAGTTTTAATTAATAACAAGAAAACTCCCGAGTCATGCTCTCTAATAGATACCGACCTCTTCCTACAGCAAATATCACAGTTTAATATTGTTGTATTGTGGTTGACACTGGTGGCATTGTTGCCTATTGCTGTACGTACAGGTGTTGACTCTGTCTTTTACAGTGTGCTTGAAACTGGCGTCACACTGCAATATTCTTGTTTAATGATTGATTGTGGCGTCACAGTTGTTAATTGCACATTGCGAATATTTCTACATAACAATTGAAACAATACAAGATTTAACTTTCGAACAAATAAAAACATAAAAATAAATATATGCAATGTGATAAATGTCCATCGTTGTTAGGTTAAATGTATCGAGATCGCTTGTTTCTAGAAAAAAAGAAATAAAGAGATGCGTATATACATCTATGATCGCCGGGTAATTTCAAAGCATAGTGTTAGGCATAACTGAAGAGAAGACATGTAGAAGGCTCCTGTTATCATTTTGAAGCCCTTAACTTCTATAATTTAGTGTAGATAAGAAGAATCAATGAAATTTTGTGAAGAAAAAAGGAAGGAAGCCGACCAAACAACACGAGCTTTAAGTCAACAAATTCGGATTGATACAAACATATACAACACGAAATAAAAACAAAAACCACAAAAACTGCAAGTACGTAAACCAAACCCAATAAAAACAATGCGTGTACTAAGGTGCTCCAGACATTTAAACAGTTCCTGTCCCTACCTAGACAGCAGTAGTTACTCATTCATGTCTAGGAAAAAGGAAAGGCTATATATGACTTAATGAAAATGTTAAGGTATTTGAGATAGATGGATTTCCCATAACGAATTATTAACTTTAACCTATGTACAACAAACCCTTGTTTGCTTAGTTTAGTAGTCAACAGCATGGAGCGATCTAGAAAATCGGAATCTAGCATAACGTGTAAGTTGCGAAATGTGCACACATACCAGACGCAGTGCTGCTGAAACGTTGCTTCAATGAACGGGAAGTTGACAAATGGAACGTTAAAGTCATCACCTTTATAGTAGAGTCTAGTTTGAAGCTTTCCCGAGTATATCTCTAGAAGAAGGTCTAAGTAAAAGGCTGACCTAGGTGTATTGGAGATGTCTTTAGATCAAGATAAAGGTAAAGATAATTAACGACGAAATACTTGATAAAACGTAATAATAATAAAAATCATCAATTTGTTTACCATTTGCATACGATAAAATCAGGACAAACCCACGAACACTGAACTAGAAAAAATTCCTAAAAAGAATGCATCCTAATAAAAAAGACTTATTACTTACATAGGATTTAACTAAAATATGTATGAGTCATCAAATCGCCTTTTAAACATGACCTATATGCTTTATTCTGTATAATTGATTGCAGATTTATTTGCAAAATACTTTAGTTAAATCCCTAGTTGCATCAATAACGCTTAAAAACATCAATGAATCCAAGATTTGAAAATATAACCTAATGGTTTTCCTTTTAACGTTTGCATGAATAGTGTGAAGTATTTCAATTGGTGATGTTGTGAACTATGAAGAATATTGAGATCATTAAAACGTTACTAAACTTTTAAGCCAAACTTTTTGAAAACAACAAATAACGAGTCTAACAATCAATAAAACAGGGAGTCATTATTCAATTGATGGAAAAACAAGGAAGATCCGAAAGTAAAAACTAAAAGAGAATATAAATAGAACTTCTATAAAAACCAAGAGAACAACGATGTAATGTAAACGTAAGAATTTCCTGTGGCATAAACGACGAGCAATAGCCCAATCTATTAAAACGAAAGTATAATGCTGATCAATTGTTAATGAGAAATTTATAATCTCGACCATAAAGGATCTTAAGAGTGGATGCAAGTTTTTTCATAATTAAATAACGCTCTCAGTGAAGTCCCGTTAATAAGCCCTTTTAACGTAACTGCGGAACAGTTTATCGCGATTGCGCACAAACGCTTCCGGGTGAATCATCAACACGAAATTCGTAAACAAAACAATGGTGAACAGTTATTGCGTGTACCTGTGCCACGATAAGGTTAATCAAGATGCAAAAGAGAAAAAGATAAGTTTCTGTTGCTTTCCACAGACCAAAGAAAACGGAAAGCGTGGGTAAAAGTGATCAACTGGGCAGATTTTAACTCAAATGCACATTCCAGGTATGACGTATGTTGTTTTAAAAAAATTATATGTAAATAGGTCTGACCTATCACTTCAAATATTGATCATAAGGAAGTTTTCTATAGGTCGTGTATAATATGTTTTTACCTTACTTTGATGCGCGATTGTTTAATAATTCATCTGCAAGTTTTATGTTATCATTTGCACCCCTCCTTTTCTTTGAGGCCACGAGATAAAATAATATAAAATTATTAACTTGAAAAGTTATGTGTACAACCAATGTCTACCTAAAAAAGGATAAAACTTTGATGCACGATTGATGAATAATTCATCTGCAAGTTTTATGTTATCATGGGCACCCCCTTCTTTTCTTTGAGGCCACGAGATAAAATAATATAAAATTATTAACTTGAAAAGTTATGTGTACAACCAACGTCTACCTAAAAAGGATAACACTAACCCGGTGATGTGTTAAATCTATTTGAAAAACACGTGTAATATGCCCTAACCCAGACTTATCATTGAGGGGCATAAAAATCCATAATTAGGGCCCCGCCACTTTGTAGCAGACGCCCTATAGTGATCAGTCTGTCCGTCCGTGTGAGTAGAAAATATCAAGATAATGTTTTGCAAGATATGGGTACCATCTCACTGATATCTAGTTTCATCCAAAGCATCATTTGCATAATAACTTCAACTATTCATAGGGACCTCGGGGGCCAAGTGGTTATGGTAGTTTGTTCAATATTGATCACATGTTCTGTCAACCATGATATTGCGGGTTCAAGTCTCAATGCTGGAAGGGCGCACTGGACTCCAATCTTAATTGACAAGGATTGCTAGTTTTCTTACCTACATGTAATGTCTGGTTTTTCTCCAGGTATTACAGCTTCCTCTCCCAATTTAAACTAAATTATACTGTAGATCAGTTTATTTCATTAATGCCATAAAGGGAGAAGCAAGTATTAGAGACTGCTGTCACTATTGGGGATAATACTAATGTCACACCTGTACATTTTCTGGAACACTGAGTTTGAAGAGTATACTTTCAATGTGGGCAGTGCTCTGCTATTTTAGTTGACAATGATTGAAAATTTTCCTACTAAAGGTCAGGTACTACAGCATCCTCTTCCAATCAAAACTATGCCACGAGATAGTTGAAAAAGTGCTGAAAGTGTCATTAAACACCATTCAAACAAATAACATCAATTTTCTTTCCAAAGATAAGTCACAGACAGTGATTTCATGCCGTGGTGATATTGTTGTTCAAAAACATAACCATGTTTTTAGAACAGATTTTTTTAGTTATCCATAACCAGTTGATATAAAGATATGTGCCTACTAAATAAACCTGTTTTCCCCATATTTCAAAATGTGTGTAGATCATGAATTACAAAAATCAAACTATTAAAATATAATCCTCACTTTAAAAAAACAGCAGGAACTAAACTTCTTGGTGGAAAATAAGTTTTTCACCCATGGACTTACAATCCAAAGAAAGACGAAAGTTTTGAAGTATACAAATCCCATTTGCATATGTGAGGCATTTTGTACAGCAAAATCAAAACAATTTTAATCCAGTCTTCAAAATTAGGACTGAACTGATGGACCGCAATGGATGAATATCCCAGTCATCTGGTAATAACTTTCTGAAAGTTTTAGGAAAAATTGTCTTGTAAATTTTCTTGTAGATTAATGTTTTCTAAGCATAACGTAGCAACAACAGCGGATTAATGGTCAGTTAACTTTCTCTGTACATTTCACTTCAAAATAAAGCTTGGTCACTGGCTACTAATTTATTTCATAGTTTTTGTCTTTCAGTGCTCATTTATTCAGTTGCATTGATTACAGTAATATATTTTTTAGACATTTTTGGCAAAGTTTTAGAATGGTATTGTTTAATTTGATAGCAATTTTATCAAGTTGTAAAAAAAACTACTACTTTGTATTTAATTTTGTTTAATAAATGTGAATCACACAATTTATATTCTTTTTGAATAACTGTGGTGGCCCTTAAAAGGGCCAATTTGACACATTGTTCATTTGTCTCATCTATGTTGATGTCGTCAATTGTCCAGTCCAACAATCGGTTTTAGTATTTGTATTCCAAACTTCATATATGTGTAGGTTCTACAAGCAAGTGACGATAATTCCAGGATTTATAATTCTGTGTCTTACTTCTGAAAAAATACAGTCAAGATTTAACAATAACATCTTAACATTATTATTAAAATGTACAAGCAGAACAAGGGCTATTTCTTAAAAGAACAAAATTTTTCCTTTTAATTATATTAAAGTAAAATTAGAACAAAATAATGTGTGAAAAATATCAAGGTACAGTACAAAAGTACCAGCCTCTTTACTTGTGTAAACAGGGCTACTAAAAGTAAAAATATTGGTTGTCTGCATGATAAAGCTAAATTTTAGGAACTACTTGCTAACTTTAATGTACTGGTAATTTTCACTTTTTCAATCTAATTAAAATTAAATCTTTCACTTGCTCCCCTTTTTGTTATTGGTCGTTGCACTGTAATCTTTCACTTGCTTCCACTTTTTGTTACTGGATACTACAAATGTTGATGCTTTAGTCAATACCTTGTTTTATTTAAGGCTAAAGTAAAACGATGTATTGACTAATGCATCGACATTTGTCAAAAATTAAGCTATAAAAATATTTATTGGAGTTTAATGCTCTGCAGTACATGTATATAGTAAAACTAATAAAACGGTTGTAAGGTAATTTTTTATTTTGCAAAATCTTTACAGATGAATTAAATTCATGTAAATGTTTAACTTTGTACCAAATTGTGTAAGGAGAAAATAAATATGGTCTAAAACTTTAATTCTTAAATGTTTCAGATGAATTTCTACTAATTAACATTATTATATTTCATTATTTCATTGTTTCAGGAAAACTGGAAAAAGAAGAAACAGAGCAGAAACTTGAGGAGGTCCATAAAAACATCAGCATATTTAGCCACTCAAGCTACTGTCTATTACTTGAGCAGAAGCTACATACAGAGCTCCCACATGAAGCTTCCTCCACATTTCTGATAACTTCTGCTGTCTTGTTTGCTGTACAGTGTAAGTCATGGCAATGGGATGCTCATTTAAACAGATGTGCTCTTCTTAAATTGTAATGTACTTTTGTGTAACATTGTTTTAAGAAAACTTAAAAGAATGCAGTTTTACTGGTTAACTGTTTAATATAAATACAGAGTGTATATTTAAATGACTCTTTTTTTTATTTTCAGATCCATGGCCAGTGCCAGTTTCGTAGTTGTGTTCATGAATGTTCTTATATTTATAAATTAGACATTTAACAAAAACCTTATGTAATTTGTCATTACTCCTTATTTTCTCCACTGATCAACATCAGTTCCTCTTCCCGATATGCATCTGGGGTATGGTCTGGAATGTTCCACAAACAAGACATTCCTAGAAAACAATATTATTCAGCATTATCATAAACATGTAAAATGATATGTTCATTACTTGCTGAATTAATTTGTTTATTGATGCACCTTAATTATGTGGGCATTACATATATGTTCAGGGGCTTCAGTGGTAGAGTGGTTAAGGATTGCCAGTTTTCATAGCAAAGCCAAGGTCAGGGGTTTTCTCGTAATACTCCAGTTGCCACAATGTAACTGAAAAATTGCTGAAAGTGGCACTAAACACTATTAAAAAACAAACAAAAACATCTTTGTTGTTTACAAGTTTGACACAGAAACAAGATATATTTTAATTTAAAGAACAGTGAGAAATATCCTGCTTAATTTACTTATCCGCAACCCAGCTATACCCCCTCCCTCCAACCCTATGTCACTACAAGACTATGCTAACTATGAATAAAAGATTATTAACGATATTATAAAATGCCTTCCACTAATTATGGATATATTTTTAATTTTTTAACCAGATATATGCAGAAGAATAATAAACATTACAAAGTATGAAAAAATAGTTAAAAATAATAGACTTTTTCAGAACAAATTTGCAAATAAAATTGAGGCAATAATTGCTGTCATTGTACCAAGAGATCACCAAGAGATGTGTACAATATAGTGCCTAATAAACAACTTTTTAAATTGTACACAAAATCATAAATTTACCATAGCAAATTAGCAACTATCGCTATACATTGTATAAATAAATACCGATTTGACACTGGCAGTAGGCAAAGTGAACAGAAAAATTCTATTATTGTTCGTCATACAGATGAAGGATTGTTCGCTTAATGGCAGCAGAATCAAACATTTTTGATCGTGTATACAATACCAATACAAGACTCGACTTCATATTATAACTCAGTTAATTTGCAGCTTTCATTAAAAAACCTATAGCCATAGCATTTTTTTGTTATACATAATATCTTTACTTGTGGAGATCTCTAGTCATATTGTGTATAGACTAGTGAATCTAGTAGATATATTGCTACCCCACCTCCCCCCTCCCCCCCCAAAAAAAAAGAAATAAAATAAATCAAAGACGTCATTCTTATATTTACTTGATATAAATACCCCTAGGGTAACAGTGTTTCACACCTCCTTACATACAATTACAAAATTATGACAAAAACATAATAATATTATACATCTTACTTGCTGATACCATCTCCTGAATATTGCCTGCCTCGAAATGCCTTACAAACTTGTCCAGCCCCGAAAATTTCCATCATTTGTGGTTCTGTTTATCATAACGTCGTAAACGGCAGTAAACGACAGTGTAGTCAGCGGTCGGTGGACATGAGTAGACTACTCGACAACATTAAAAGGTGGTACGTTTTCATTCGGGCTAACATTTAATATTATGTTAAAGATCAAATGATGCTCGTACTACTGGTGTTAACTGCCGATACTGGTACTTGGATCTCAAGAAGAACACTTATAATATCTTCCTTTCTCCTATTTTTGGTATCTATCTTATTATCTCCGATAAGTTGTCTTAGAAATTTGATGTTCAGTTTCTTTAAAAACTCCCGTGTCGCCATACTGTTGTCTATGTAGACAAGTCGTATCTAAGCTACGCGCTTCTTATTTAGGTCACGCTGTTTATTTTTGAGTACTTTTAAAATCATATAAATATTAGTTTTGGTACCTATTTATTAAAATAACACCACAAAATGCGTAAATGAATATTTTAATGAATTTAAATAAGTCATAAAGGTTTCTGTCCACCCGGAAGCGGTTTTGCGCATGACTGCATATATTATTAAAGGGGCTTATTAGAAAATGACATTAAAAACATCAATTGAAATATTAAATTAATTTGACATAATACTAGTTTTGATAATTTTAACTTCTACCTCTGTAGAGTATGCAAGATTTTAAATGTCACTCAATTTACAAAATGTTATAACAGCGTATTATATTTATTAATCTATTTGGCGAAATGAATTCCTTAAAGACACAAAGCGTCTTGCATTGATGGAGTAAACTCATCTAGCTTGCCATGATACAAACATTTGTACTAACACAATGTGCACATAATGTATATTGAAATAGATACATCAGAACGTTGTAACAAGGTTATAATTTCTAATTGCTTTTTGACCAGCAATAATGTCGTCTTGTGTTAAAACAGATTGCGCTGATGATATGAGTGAAATTTCATTAATAAATAGACGGTAAATACTAAACCTGTAGTATCCTCCGAATTTTTGTGTAAATTTCCGCTACAGATAGTGTCCCAGTCCGATTCATCACTTTAATATCCACAAAAGTATTGGTTTCTTAAAGTAATTGTCATAATCGAAGTATATATAAGTTTTTCTTCTAGTACTGTATAATTATACCAAAAATCATTTATCAGAACAGCTATAAACAATAACAATTTCCTTATTATTTGATAAATTGATAAGTATGTTTCCAATTTCAATGAATAGGCATCCTTATTGCAACCTATGCTACAGAGTAATTGTAGATACTTACGGTATTGTTTTGTATTTTAAATTATTTTTAATTTATTTTCTTACTATTTAGTTTTTAATGGGTTTTTAATGGTAACCAACATTATCACAACGCATAAAAATGAGAGGAATGTGCAATATATAGGAAACTCCCTGACAGAATTAAACGAAATTATATATCTTTTTACTTGAACAATTGATTTTAACTATTTTTTTAATTGTCAATCAGAAAATTTTAATGCTTTTAAATTAAGGGCGTCATACAATAAAATTACTATGTGTTTTTATGGTAAACACCAACAGAAAGGTCCTCCATTATTTTAATGCGACACATGAAAAACATTTTTGTAAATAAAATGTGAAATAGCAAGATACACAGTGCCATGGTAAATTTGCCTTTTTGGTGATAGTAAACAGTAACGCAAGACGCATAATTAATTACTGGAATGTTTGTGCATGGTAAGAAACGGTAGTGTTCTATTATGTGTCTGACCTTGAAAGCATCCTAAATAATATTCTGAAAAATAAGTAAAATGTAGATATGAAAATTGCAATTCTGTATACAAAATCAAGTTTCACTAAATAATGGTAAGTTTATAATCTGCGCAGTAATGACCGAATTTCTTATTATTCCGGTGCATCTCGTTTAACTCACGATTTTGTCACTTGCTATTTGCTTAAACATGTTTTTATATGCAGTAAACCGAACATTGCTTGCTTGCATGCGATACAAATAACAGAATTGTTTAATATGAGTGAAAACGAACATATTTAGATTGCCAAATCTTACTAATGATAACGACGTGTCTTCTACTCAAAATCAGACAATTATAAATAAGATACATTCTGGATTAAATTAACTGGTTAAACCTTTACAACCTGTTTTTATAAGACTCTTGTCAGGTAGTGTTTTCGTATTTTCATTTAGTTTATGCTTTTACGTTCTCCAGGCCTAGTTTTTGTCTTATCTCCTATTTGTGTATGTATTATTATCTTACAATCAAATATTCTTTATTTGTCTCTTTCTAAATACATATTTAATGTTTATCAAGGTATGATAACTACAGTCATTACTTTTACAAAAACAATTTAACTAATGTTACCTGAACATTCAAAGTGGTATTCGAAATCGAGTTGTTAGCACTATTTTAATGACACTATGATACCAGTAGCAAAATTTATGTAAACAAGATCTAGTCCAAGCTTAAAAATATTACTCGTAATAAAAAAGGTACTCTAACGACAATTACTATAATAATTATTATTATGAAACATTACTTTAAATCAAATCAAATATAGTAAAACATGGTACAAGATAGATAATAAAGTTAAACAACATAAATAAAATAAATTATAATGTTTTGCAGCCACTATTTACTACAAAACTGAATCAAAAACCTTCAGGGCATAAAATTTATATACTTTCGAACAAAAAATTGAGAAATTATTAAGATGAGCCAAAACAAGTGTATGCATAAAACCATAAGAATACGTCTAAATCGCAAGGATATTAAAAATAAAATCATAATAGTTCTATGTATATCTATTATATATCTAAATCCATATTTATATCAATAGACGGTTATAAAAAGTGTGCACATGCCTTCCTAAAAAAAATTAACGCCCCCTTTAAAAGTCTCTGGAGACTGAGTTGTTCTCAAGGAAATAGGTATTCCAAAGTTAGGCAGCTGTTGTGTCAAATTGTCGATATCCGTACGTTGGAGTCCTAACATCGCTTTGTAGTTAAAGAAATTGTATTTTCTGACCGCTAAAAATGGTTGATAGAGTTTGACCAGTATTTGAATATATGTAGGTGCCACTCCATGAAGTGCGTTTAAACATACATCAACATCAAAAGTGTATACTGACACCGGTATTGTACAAGCAAGGGTGTTATTGAATTATGTATCTTTCTTAAAGTTAGAACTCTTGCTGCTCTATTCTGTAAACGTTGCAGTTTCGAAACTAGAGACTCATTGACTCCATAAAGTAATGAATTACCATAGTCGTGATGTTACCAGTGAGCTTATTAATGTTTACAGGCATTCTCACTGATGAACAGTCTAATTTTACAAATATACCGTATCTGGTAAAAACACGGTTTTGTGATAACTTTAACTTGTTGTTTCATGCTTAAAGTTTTATCCATTAATACTACCAGATTTTTCAAACAAGTTATGTCACTAAAAACCATACAGTTAAACGAAAGCCACACAGCTGACAGTTGTTTGATACGGATCTTTTTAGGCAAAAGCAATAAGTATTGTGTCATCCATTCACTGACATCTGACAGACATCGTTGCAGTCGAATAGATAGATCGGACCAATCATTAGGTGGTTGTTATATTTGATAGTCTTTTGTGTCGTCTGCGTAACTATGATACGACATTCTATGACGCTTGCAACTTCCCCAACTGGTTTTGCAAATATGCAGAACAGCCTAGGTCCTAGGACAGTTCCTTGCGGTAAACCATATTTAAATTGTATTGTTTCAGAATGTTTAAGGTTTACTGCTCCACGTTGAGTACTATTACTTAGTACGATTTAATCAGAGCAGTTAAGTACAGTACTTTTAAAATTGGCAAGACTTGTTATTCACTCACTGCTTCAGATTATGACAGTACTTATAAAATTTTAATTTGATTTAAAATGACTGATATTCGTTTTAGCAGTCCTCGTCAGTCGTTATCAGTTCTTACCTTGATTTAGAATGACTAACATTCACTGTGTCAGTCCTGAAAAGTATACCTTCAGTTCTATACCTTACTATATATAATAATTTGTAAACAATGACATATTGTCAAGACCCGATGCAATGAGAGTTTGATAGATAAACAAGAAAGGGTGCAAATTAACTCCAAAGTCCACTTTTTAGCTAGTGCCGAATATATTCATTTGATTCCATTAATTCCTCCTAAATTTACGCTTCTTTCTGTGAATGTCAAATCCGTTGGGATATTTACATTTAACATTCTGTGCCCAAATGGTTTCAGAAAATGGTTGTAATACATTACCGGAATTAAGCAAGGTAAAGGTTATCGTTCACAAAACGATAAACATGTACATAAATTTCGTTTAAAACAATGGTTTTATCAGTTGATGAGGAAAATAATTACAATAAGGAAATTTTTATTATATCAACGGGATTAATAATTTGTAGGGCGTTCGCTTTTTGGATACCCTAGAATAAATTTGTATTTCACAATACTTGTAAATTTTCAAAGATTTGTGTAAGAAAATTATTTTAAATCGAATGAGGCTACAGTTGGGAATTGTCTCTTTAAATAATTACAAAATTTTTAATTTTGAGAAGCATATTTTGTAACATCTTATCGACAGATATAGTTAAGGCACACTAACAAAATTTTGTATTTTTAATCTGTAAACAGTTTCTAAGGGTTGTGTGTGTCAGAATACTTTTATAGCTGATCAATTATATTTCACATGTTTGAATTTTAAATTGTCTAGTTCCAGATGTGACAGGATATTTTTTAACTACATGTATATTGCATATGTAGATGTTTGTACCATCTCCAGTCGTGTTTCACTTAACTAGCTACTTATGTTTATCGTTCTGAATTTGTCTTTTCCCACTTAATGTTAAATAAAAATCTTTACATACTCAAGACCTAGAGAAACTACATTTTACAAGCACATTTTGACTACTTTTACGAAAACGTTTTCTGTAAATTTCCTCTAGTTATAATACGATTACAAACACGTATGTTAACTAGAAGTAATTTTGCGCAAACATTCAGAACAAGGATTCAGATTCATCCTAAAAATGTCAAACATACATTTGCAGTTATTTATTGTCAAAGTATGTTGAATTTGATTTAAAATCAAACGTTTTAAAATATTTACAGACGACGACGACGACGACGAGAGAATCGTCGATCTGGATAATTACTAGACAAGCTTGAAATCAACTCAAGCGTGCCATTTGTTTTCACCATGCAAAGCCAGGCACTAAACAATTCCTCTGCAATTATAAAAGTGACATAAGGAAAATAAACATCTCAGCTTCTGAACCACTCCTTAAAAATAGCAATACAGTATTAGGCTTTAAAGGAGACGAAAATCGATTGTAACAATCTCCGAATCAATAAGAACCATGTCACAAAACAATTCAAAACATAGCAATATTTCAGTAGTATGAAAAGGGGGATTCTACCACACTTGCCATTTTCAACGGGAAATCCTGCATATAGCCCTAACCCCCAACACAAAGATGAAATTCGACATTGCCTCTTTTGAGCGTATAATAAATCATGTCCTCAACACGTCCCAAGATGAGGAAGACGCCTTTCAGGAAAAGGTGCACGACGAGAATCAGGAAGCCATCAAACGGAGGGAGTGATCTATATGATCTTGGAGGTGGCTGAAGTGGATAGTAAGTTTGCAAAATGCAAAATCATAACCCTGCAAAACAGACAAGGAGAAACATTCATTGGACACTTAGCTCTTGAGTCTGGATGATTTGGGAAAGAGCAGGAGCGAGCGAGACGCGATTGGAAGAACGCTCCTTACGACGCATTAGCATTCAATTCTTCACTAAATGGGGTATAAGGCTGAAGCAGATGATCCTTTTCATCGTAGTAGTTCTTCAGACAGAGGACAACTGTCTTCACCTGCCAGCTGGGACTGGTAAGATTTGAATAATCGCACGGCGTCTCGATGCTGCTTCTTTTTCTTCTTAACGACTCGGTGTGAGATCAATGACAGGGCTAAGGTACCGATGACACATAGGCAGACTATCCAATACCAAATCCCAATTGGGATTGACAACACCCACACCAGTAAGGGCAGACCCTACGGTACAACTGGTCAGGAATAGACTTCCCACGGAACACACACCCTGGGCAATGGAGATGACCTTGTAGATCTTCAAGGAAGGCGCATACCTCTTGATTTCTGAGGTGAGCTCTTCTTCCATGCATGCGACACGACTGGCATCTTCTTGGACAATCCGTGAGGCTAAAGGTTTTAGGTAAAAACCAGCCCTGTACAACCCGAATTGACGGCATTGGATACGGCTGCACTTCCCTAAACCACTAAATCGCCTATGCCCAGGACCGGCATGGGTAGGAAACCTCCCACCTTCTGCATGTTTTTCTTCAACTGGGGAGGGGGGTGCTCATATCCAGATTCACACCACCGGTGCCGTTTTGCAGGAGCTTTATGATTTTTTGTATCAGCCGCGTCGTGAGCATTATCTTGTGGCTGCCTATTAAGTTCGCGTGAGACAAGCGAATGGTGACCGGACAGCTTTTCTTAGCTGCCGGCTGGAGATAATCTGCCTTACCTTTCGTCAAGTTCCCACCATGTTCGTGATGAGTAATTTATTTATTCTTCGCGAAGATGAAAACGAATGTTGCGATTTTCACCCCCGAGATCGATGGGGGTGTCGTTCTGGTATGGTCGGCTATTGGAGTCATGCTGAGCTGCAGATACTGAGTCGCTCGGGGATTCAGGTGGGTGTCATGAGGTGCTTCAATGGGTAATAGATTGACAAATTTTAAAAGAAGTATGCAGGGCTGGTACATGCGGCGTAGGTAGCTCCTTCTATCGTTTTAGTGATCTGCGAGGCAGCTTCCTTTTGGCTTTCCACCACGGGTTCGAACATTCTAGTGAGGTCACAGTCGAGTCCATTATTGTCGAGGCGGTAATAAATATTGCTAGCCTGACTGCTACTCTTGGTATCCTGCAATTCCCTAGCGAGCCCTCCCGCTACTTGGGGTCCGTGATCTGATGCAGGTCATTTCTTTTATAGCATTGATTGCTGTTGATCGCCCCTAAGTTTTGAATTGCGTTTGACCGGACGCCCTTAACCATTTGACCAGACGCGTGACGGATTTTGGCGACTCGTAAAAAGGGCCGCCCACCAGTTTGGATCAAATCTGGGTTTTGGCAAGTGCCTTTTGCATTCATCTCTACCTTGCTGGCATATGGGCGTGCAACGGCGACATCAGACCGTCTCGGTCGTGCATTGCGGCGCTGATGGACGCTTTGTCCATGGGTTCAAGTGTCGTTTGCTTCTGTTCTCATTCAACTGGCAGTGGTACATGCACTGGTGTCCTCGGATTGTCTTGGCCGAACTTAGCGGTTGGTGGATTAGGGGTCGATTTTCAGCCTGGTATAGCGACCGGCATTCAGTGCATCAAAATCTTTTCTTTGATCGATGGGTTGAATGATATAGAATTCACACTTATTGCAGGAGCCATCCTCATTAAAGATATGACGACAGGGTCACTTGCACTTACCCAGATATCGGCGGATGCAAGGAAGACATATATCGGTAGGAACTTTGTTCCGCTTTGCACTCGCACTCTTCACCCTACCGTCGAGAATAGTGATCCGCGGAACACTTGTTTTAACTATTTAGCCATCGGAGAGGCCTGAAGTGCATATCTATGAGGTATTTCTTTACCTCTGCGATGGGTGGAGATCCAGTTCAATCTGGTTCATCAAGGATGCATACTCAAGTTTGATCTGGTTCATCAATTTATCTTATCTTTTAATTTGCATCGATATTTTCTACCCGCCCTGGGACTACTGAGGTAAAGGTCATGATGATCTGCCCAGCAGCTGTCGCAAAGGACGTCATACTGCTCATTGGAGAGGTAATTGAAGAGATCTCGACGGATGTGATCGCGGATCTGGCATCTTGCTCGAAGTTTCTCGGATGTATTGTCGCGGTAGCTTGAAGTGGTTTTGGCACAGATAGAAGCAATCCACGTTGTTGTGAAGGTCTCGCACGTAGTAGTCTTTATACTTGCTCTGCGTGCTCAGCATCAAGTCACCGAAGACCATTAGATTCTTGCGGTTGGGGTCGAGTTCGCGAGGGTCTTGCACATCATTTCCTTGCTTAAAGAACAAGGCTTCGATAACGCTAGGTTTAGGCGGTGACCTTAACACTTCCACCACATCAATCAATGAGGGGGAGCACTTATCCTTGATGGAGAGAATGTATCTGATATCTTCCATCGAGAACCCTCTTCCTAACGCCCGACGCGGCAGCAGGTAGATGGGCTGGTGGGGTGATTTCCCGAAGACATATAGTCGATCGTAGTCCAACCACCCGTCGCGCATGGGTAGGTTATTCAACTTGACTTGACGCAGTCCGACTTGCCGATGATCAGGCCCCGGACCGATCGCTGTGGGAGGGGGAACGGCATTCTCCTGGTAGAGGTGGATTCATCATAGGAAAATCTCCTCTACGTCCATTTATTAAAATAAAATGGAAATGAACTGTTTGAAATGCATGGGAAGACATAAAGAATAGCTGCAGAGTGACCACGATCCGCAACGGGCGGTGGAGGAAGGTAGTTACCTGCGATATATGGGCGCTAGGAAATCTCAGTTCATCCAGTCCGAGGGTGCTGGGCTCGGGAACAATCTGATTAACCGACTGCACATCCCGGGTCACTATTTAACCGGACCGGAAACAATCTCAAGAAGCGACTGAATGCTGATTGTACCCACAAGGGCCTGGTTGAAACCCATCTATCGAGTCGATCAGGACGCGTATCACCACGATCACTTCTACGCCAAGCACGAGAATACGGCCGCGCGCAACTCCATCTGCGACATGGCCATGCTAGCCTCCCTTGACGCCATTCCCTACCTACCGCAGGGTAACTAATGGACGGTAGCATCATCAAGCCCATTATCTACACCAAAGCGCGATTTGTATTGGGAGTTGTAAAATAGTTCATTTGGTCGGAAGAACTAGACAAGGAGCTGCACAGACCAGTCCGGCATAAGTTTCAGAAACGTCACGCTGTGGTGGGTGGTGCGGTGTGGGCGACCGATCTCGTGGAGTCCAGAAGCACGATGTCGAGCTCTACTCCACTGAAAACGAAGAGTAGTCGAGCATAGCGGAGCACTGGAACCGTCCTATGTAGGAGAAGAGAAATACTTTTCTGCCAACTTCAAGCGAACTGATATTGATGTGCTTAGCAACCTGGTCTATCAGTTTAATACCACTAAGCATCGTTCCATCAAGAAGACACCCACTGCCTCTAGTCAGAAGGAGAACTCTTATGAAACCTTTACGAAGATCTCTCACCCATGCAGCCAACGCAATTAAAAGTTAGTGACAAGGTCAGAATCACCAAGAAGAATTGTTTGTTCGAGAAAAGAAACACCCTGAGCTGGACAGAAGTTTTCACCGTGTCCATGGTCTTATGTACGAAACCGCCCACTTATCGTCTTAAGACTTCAACGACGGAACTTAATGGTTCGGAAAACTACATATAATTTATTATTATTATTAATAATTAATATCTTTTAAACAATGAAAAATGTCTGTGTTTTTTCAAGAACTGAATACACTGGGCCCAAATGTTACATGTGAGTACAATGCAAATGATCCTACATGTATGTACACATACCTATACCATGAGACAGCTTAAAATTATACATCACATAGCTACATGTAAAAATTTATCAAATTGAAATATTAGTGTCATTCTTGCAATTGTTCACAAAATGTAGCGGTTGCATGTTTTTGTATCTGTATCGTCTACTATAAATATTTGATTCATAATTTTAAATGCATCATCTATTTTTAATTAAGTGCATATATAAACTGCACATTAATGAACATGTTCCCAATGAAAATGTCGGTTAAATATCTCATGAAAGAGCTTAAATGTTCTTTGCTTATAACCACACCGACATTGAATACAACTTTTTTGTATGTTCCCGATGTACTCTTATCGATTTGAAACAATAATGTGCGATTTCATTGATTGATTGATTGATTTTTAACGGACGACGAAATTACAGATTGTATTACGTAATATAATATTTGTATCAATGTTTGTAACTTTGTACACTATAGGTTCGATAAGTTATTTAAAGACAGTAAACAGTTTTTATTATAAGAGAGAGAAATCGTTTTCCAGTTGACGTTTTCACTTTGGGATCCTACGGCTTGAAAACAGCGATGAACATATTTGCAGTAGCAAGGTCAAAACTTTATATTATATTGTTATAAAGTTGTAATGAATTCAAGCTTCAAACCTCTATAGACTTCAACATAGTTATGAATTAACCACTAAGTTTACGTGAAAAACGTTACCATATTTCAAGGAGATATAATTAATGTGCACTTTAAAGATTTGCCGTGCTTATTTGGCAGTGACAAAAATCAAAAGAACAGACCTTTTAAGTTGGAAACTTACGTATAAGAAGTCAATAAATTTACTTTTTCATTTAACCCGGTAAAATTCTTTTTTTGCATTTTGAAAACTTCAAATGAGGCATGCCATTCTTGTTGCGAACATTATAAATAACAACATGGTTAGTCCATAGAATATCCGAACGTAAGTATCAACGCCCTTGTCATGAATTCCAAAGCTCCTGACCTTACGTTATATCCAAAAGCCGTTTATGTCATGAAGTTGGCCATAAATTTGTATTTCATATTTGTTTAACAAATATAACAAATGTTTTAAAAATAATTACATTGTATTCAATGTTATTTGTTTTTACTTGAGATAAAGTATGTAGAACTATTACTAGGAAAATAATAATAAACAAATGTCAGCTTCAGCTACAATATTCAAGAACAGTCCATGTCTACAGAATTCTTGCAAATTCATTTATAGACCGTGGCACCACAAAAAACATTTCGTATTCTCAACTGTAGCCAATGAAAAACTTTGCATTGTTGTCATAGAAATTAAGAAAATTTTTATACATTTAATAGCTGTAAAAATATAGATATCTGAAAAAAGTGGCCGTCAAATCGTATTTAAACAAAAAAACCAAAAAATAAATAAATGTAATGTAGAATAAAATGTATCTGACTATTTGATAAACATACTTGGATTTAGATTTAACTGCGCCGTTCGAGAGTGCCATTTCTGTAGCAATGACTGGGCTGGTACTTGTCCTGCTTATATGAACAAATCCCGTTTACATGAATAATGCATCTTAATCGTTTTTACAGTTCTACACACGAAGTATTCCAGCAGTAAATATAAATTATATATTTCTATCCTGAATTAATTTCGTATTTGTTTTGTAATATATCATGAATCATGAATAACTAAACACGCATGATATATAAGTATATATTTATTTACCCAGTTTGAATAGTAACTATGAACGTTTCACAGTAAAATTGATCTTCATCATGGTTTGGTGTATTGGGCTTTTGAGTGTTATTTCATCAGGTATGGAATTATTGTTTATGCGTTAATTTTAACAATTATTTTAAGTATCGCTGTGGATGAAATAATTGTGGATTTTAACAGGTGATAAGAGTAGAAATATACACCTTGCCATAAGTTAAGCAACACCGACAATTTTTTTTTTCAAATATCTAAATGAATATTAACTCTCTGTTATATATGTGCTAAAGCCATCATTCGAGCACGAGAAAGTTACTTTAATAAACTCCTCAGGTACATCTTTCAATAGCAAAACCAGTTTGTCATACGGTATTCGAGCAAGCCTAAAACCCTTGTTTTCCTTAACAATTTAGTGTTCATCTCCTGTTCTTTTTCGACTTCATCTTACATGTTTACAATGTCTGGACGGAAATGTAGTGAATCTGAGAAGTGGCAGATCGTTGGAATGCGTAAAAAGGTGTCAGAGCTTGCGTCAGATAACACAGCACTTTGGCATTCACATTACTATTGTATCCCGGCTACTGAAACGTCATCGAGGAACGTCCTATATCAGGTCGACCACCAAAAACATCTGAAAGGTAGGATAGAGCACTCCTTCGTGTAGCCAAACGCCAACCGTTTGCCACTGCAAGATATCTTCGTGACGATTAGAATATTGCAACCAGAGTCGCCGTTCGAACAGAAGACAGGCGCCTAAACAATGCAAGGTTGAGAGCTCGTCGTCCCCTGAATCGTCAACTGTTGACACAGAGACATCGCCAAGCTCGTTTAGAGTGGGCACGATATCATCGGAATATTCGAATATGGCGACGAGTACACTGGACCGATGAAAGCAGTTGCCTTCTTCGTCATATTAATGGGCGCATGCGCGTTTGGAGACAAGAACACCATCCTAGGCTCTACAACGTTTGGCGGTGGTGGTATTACAGTGTTGGGAGGCTTTATATACAACTGTAAACTGAATCTGTATGTGGTTGATGCGACAATGACAAGGCAGAAATATCGAAATGACGTCATTAACGCTATTGTTGTGCCACATTTTGACAATCATGCATTTGGTAACAGACCCATCTTTATGGATGATAACGCAAGACCTCACCGAGCTGCAATTTGTTACGTGATGTTATCGAAAGGGAAGCTATCGAGTATTTACCATGGCCATCCATGTCACCCGATATGAATCCAATGGAACATTTATGGAATATAATTGGCGCAAAATCAATAACAGAGCACTTGCTTGTCAAAATGTCCAAGAACTACGTGTTGCCATTCAAAATGAATAGCAGAATTAACAACATGCTACACTTTGTCGTTTAGTCAACATCATGAGGAGGAGAGTTAATGAACTGTACCGGAAGCGTGGTGGTTACACGACTGAGTATTTTTGCGTTTAACACATTTCAAAGTGACTTTTCTTGCCCTGAATGTTGACCTGTGATGATGTGTTTATTTTAGGTTCATGAAATTGAAGTATGCAAACTTTTTTTTTGACTAATGAAAGTTATATTTGCACTGTTTTTGTTCGAATTTGTGTAAGATATAATGTATTCTGCAATTTATAAGCTGAATCTTAGTATTACATGAGGTTATGACCAGTTTGATTAACCAAATATGCACTTTATTAGTAGAATTGTTCCATTGAAAAAAATAGTACTCGGCATTAGACTATTAAAGAAAACCTCATTTATAACATTTTTTAATTCTCAATAGTTATATTTCTTAATGATTGACAAGTAAGACGTGTATTTTAAACTATATAACCAGGTGTGTTGTATGGTATATTCTAAATATACATTTTTTTGTCTTCTTATTTATTTTCTGTATTGCAGAAGAATAGAATCAATAGTGTGTCTTTGTTTGTTTTATAGCATTAGCCGGAACATGGAGTCAACCCAACTGTGTTCCAGGTAGAACTACTATTGTGCATCTGTTTGAGTGGAAATGGACAGATATCGCATATGAATGTGAGCGATTTTTGGGTCCATACGGTTACTGTGGAGTTCAGGTAAGAATTGTGCAATATGGACGAAGTAACTCACTAGGTATGGTGACTTAGAGTGGCTTTTTTATTCGATTATTTTATACGATAGCGAGGTCCGAAATACTAATATAAAGACCCATCCCCTTTGTAAATGAGTACAACACAATACTAAAAATTACTTATTTCTATTTATATAGGACAAAAAAACAGCATATTGCTAGTTCTGTTTGTTTTTTGCTGCTTCCCGTTTTGCTAATGTGTGAATATTAAAATACACAAATGTATGAGCAGCCTAGCACGTCCCCGGTTTGTGGATAGGGGAGACCATGTCGCTGGGAGGGGGGTTGTTGGGTCATTATATGGAAAGCTTGGCCGCGGAACGTAGTGGGTAAAGTGTTAGGAAAGTACCCCTCCTTGCACTCTAAGGCCCCTGTTTGTAGATGTTGAAAGCAGAAGACTCATTTTAGCAGCTACATAAGGTTAAATTATCCTCCATTTCCTAATATTTAATACTTTTCCAGTGGCAGTCAATATTATGTTTCCCATATCGCATCCAACTATTTTCCCCAATGATTTATTGTTTCTTATAATTAACTTGTTCTCAACCTGAATATAGCTGTAATATTGCCTGCATGACGTAAAGACATCATTCAATCAATCAATCAGTTTAATGTGTTATATTGTAAAACGATTTTAATATACCATGTATATTTAATTGATTGATTGATTGGATGTCTGCTTAACGTCCATCGAGCAGTATTTCAACTATATTCAGGACGGGACCCAGTTAAAAAAAAATAAATCAACGGAAAATTGGGTGGGATGGGTCACAGGGAATACAATTTTTATCCGCCACCCGGGGACGCGCTGGGCTGCTCTGTGGGTCGAGCACTGGGAACCCTCACAGTATAGTTTACAGTTTTTTACTAATTATTACCGAACACGGTCGTGTATTAGTTTTTTTAATTCTTCAAAAATAAAAAGTAGTCTATACGTTACTCATTTATACATTTACTTATATTTGCGAGGTGTTTTAGGACAGTCTTGTGTGTAGTGATAAAGTGTACTTGTATTCTGAAACAGCTGGTTTTTTATTGTTTGGCTTGGTTTCAAAATAATATTTCGCAGTTTCGCAATAGATGCACCGCAAAACATTACTATGGTTACTGCACAAATATGATTGACACTTTTTATACGCTAGAGCTTATGATGTCATACGTTGAAGGTAGATAAATTGAGTAGTATGTAAGTTGACGATAATAGGATGTTGTTTATATGAATATTAGTATACCACTTACTGGCCTAAAGTATCCGCGAAGAGTCATTTCATGACAAATGTTCTTGTCATTTAATCATTCATTGTTCAGAATATAACAATAGAAAACACTAACGAAGACAATGTAAATGAATAACTGTATACTAGTGGGGAACTAGGAGACCGATTGTTTAAGGTAGTTTTGTCATCTATTATTGATTACGGGCCTAAGAACATCGATGTTGGGGTTCTAACTGTCCTCAATGAGCAGTTGGTGTTCGACTCCAATCTTAACGGATAAGGATTGCCAGTTTTCCTATTAAACGTCTGGGTTTTCTCAGGGTTTTTAGGCTTACTTCCTAAATAAAATTGGGCTCTACGATATACCTAAAAATTGCTTTAAAATGGCGTTTAACCTCATTCAAACAAAACTAGTGCAAGAACGTATGCACAAATATAATTTTTAATTTAGGCTACAATAAAAACAAGTTAAAATAAAAAATACCAAGTGTTTGAAGAACATAATTTTACACGAGGAACTTGATTTTCACCAAATTTTAGTCATTTTTGCTTATTTTGTATTTTTTCTTTTTGGTGGGTCTATTCTATATATACAGCACTCTACATTATTTTCCCGTACTTTTTTGGGGGTCCGCTAAAGTAGAAGTGCTCCAAAAATCCTTGTAACGTTTGTTCAAATGCTACGACGATCACTTGGTTCTGGCAGATGATATACATGTAAAGGTAAAAGTGACACTTATTTCAAAAGTCTTTTTGCTCAGTCTTTATGTTTAAGCTGGTATTTCCAACTCTTAGGGGGGGCTGAGTGGTTAAGATAGTTCATCTTCTATTGATCAAGTGGACTGTCAACACTGAGATTGTGGGTTCCAGTCTCACTGCAGACAGGGTAAGCTCGACTCATGTCTCAATTGGCAAAGATTACCATTTTCTACCGGAGGTCGGGGTTATCTCCGGGTACTTCGGCGTCCTCTCCAATAAAAAAAAACTAGACACCATGATACGGATAATAAAATTGCTGAAAGTAACATTTGATAAATGTGTATGGCATCAGTTGTTGATTTAGATTAACTTTTGACTGACAAGCACAAAAGACATTACATCCTGACATTGTTTTACAAATATCTTTACAATCAAGTTGAAACGTCTATAGCTCAGAACTGTTGTGAATTTGTTTTCTACCCAATAATCGGACATGTTGCATCTATGGTATGTGTTGCCATTGTAACCTTACAACTGTAAGTTTGCAGGCTGGGTTAATCATGTAACCATATATGTTGAAGTTATGGGCTCCATGAACAAATCCGTTTATAATATAATAATGTGCTGTAGTCTCTATTCATGTCCTGTTACCAATAAAAAACTAACGTCACGAGACAGGAGAACATCTGAGGTTCTAACTGTACCAGAAGCGTGGTGGTTACACGACTAACTGAGTATTTTTGCGTTTAACACATTTCAAAGTGACTTTTCTTGCCCTGAACGTTGACCTGTGATGATGTGTTTATTTTAGGTTCATGAAATTGAAGTATGCAATCAAACTTTTTTTTGACTAATGAAAGTTATATTTGCACTGTTTTTGTTCGAATTTGTGTAAGATATAATGTATTCTGCAATTTATAATCTGAATCTTAGTATTACATGAGGTTATGACCAGTTTAATTAACCAAATATGCACTTTATTAGTAGAATTGTTCCATTGAAAAAAATAGTACTCGGCATTAGACTATTAAAGAAAACCTCATTTATAACATTTTTTAATTCACAGTTTTAGTCATTTTTGCTTATTTTGTATTTTTTCTTCTTGGTGGGTTTATTCTATATATACAGCACTCTACATTATTTTCCCGTACTTTTTTGGGGGTCCGCTAAAGTAGAAGTGCTCCAAAAATCCTTGTAACGTTTGTTCAAATGCTACGACGATCACTTGGTTCTGGCAGATGATATACATGTAAAGGTAAAAGTGACACTTATTTCAAAAGTCTTTTTGCTCAGTCTTTATGTTTAAGCTGGTATTTCCAACTCTTAGGGGGGTGGCTGAGTGGTTAAGATAGTTCATCTTCTATTGATCAAGTGGACTGTCAACACTGAGATTGTGGGTTCCAGTCTCACTGCAGACAGGGTAAGCTCGACTCATGTCTCAATTGGCAAGGATTACCATTTTCTACGGAGGTCGGGGTTATCTCCGGGTACTTCGGCATCCTCTCCAATAAAAAAAAACTAGACACCATGATACGGATAATAAAATTGCTGAAAGTAACATTTGATAAATGTGTATGGCATCAGTTGTTGATTTAGATTAACTTTTGACTGACAAGCACAAAAGACATTACATCCTGATATTGTTTTACAAATATCTTTACAATCAAGTTGAAACGTCTATAGCTCAGAACTGTTGTGAATTTGTTTTCAACCCAATAATCATACATGTTGCATCTATGGTATGTGTTGCCATTGTAACCTTACAACTGTAAGTTTGCAGGCTGGGTTAATCATTTAACCATATATGTTGAAGTTATGGGCTCCATGAACAAATCCGTTTATAATATAATAATGTGCTGTAGTCTCTATTCATGTCCTGTTACCAATAAAAAACTAACGTCACGAGACAGGAGAACATCTGAGGTTCTAACCCATCATGTTCTTTCTTTGCATTCTTTGTCTGTAACGGATGGCCAATTAATGTTTTTACTCCTCACATAATCCTCAAGAGGCAATGTTGTCATAAAAACTTGACAATTTAAATTTTGATCCTGCTTTGGCCAAGCTTCCGACACTATTATGTATTAATTTTAAACGTAACAATATCTGTCTTGTATTGCAAACAATTTTAAACAGTGCCAAAATCCAAATATAGATATTTCTGAAATTTCATTTTATTAATATACTTATTTTTTATACAATCATCTTATCTGTTTTATAGTTCAGGTGAAAATTATTCTTCATGTCTGTGCAATACTCTGGTCCACTGCTGATAATATCCTCTGTAGCATAATCGGCCTTTGGGAGGTCAGGAGTATTGAATCAACGACGAGAGTGTAAAATATTACATTCGGATGTTCGTTAGACTAACCATTTTGTAATATAGATAAGTTCAAGTATACCGAAAGTATTTTCACTCTCTTTAAGACGTTCAATGTTTACATTTCTCAGCCGAGTTTAAATTTAGATTGCATTAAAGTTAAAAGGTAGTTAATATTTAAGTTTTTCTACAGGAGAGGTATTGTAAGCTCTAAAAACATAGACATATACGTTTGATTAATGGCGTCATATTATTAACCAATGAACATACTTATTTCGGGGATCCTGACCTGGTATTTAAAGGTAAAGCTTGCGAAAACGAAAAATAGTACATCAAAAGACTGGGTTAGTCTATGCAGTGGTTTACGCATGACTGGAATTTAGTCAAAATACAGCATTTAGTGCATGACGGATTATCTGGAATATATTTTGTAATGTTATACAAAATTGATTGGAGAGTCAATGGAAAGCGGGTGTAATGCAAACACTGTAAATTCATTCGTTTGCAAATAAAACGACCCTAAACATTAAAATAACAACAATAATTGCATTTATGTTAGACTATATGTATGAATCCTTGTTATATTATAAACTACCATATTTACAACTACAAGCAGCAGTCAAAACAATTTGTTACTGTCACAATCCTCCTTCCAAAGTTCCTAGTCTAATATAAAATGGCATATTAATCCACAGCATTTTAATCCACTTGTTTTTGATCTTGGGGTAGTTAAGGATAAATACAAACTCGAAATTCCAGGAAATGTCATTTTAATTAAAAAAACGAAAGTTAAAATATATACATACAAACAGGGATTGTTATACAAGGTTTCCTCAAAAACAGTAAATGATCAATAGCAACATCATATGTCAAAAACACTCCCTGTCAATCTATATTTACCCCTGAGACAAAAAGGGGATGGACCTTAAAAATCGGCCACAAAAACCCCAAAGGGGTAACAGCCAAACCTGGATTTATTGCTCGTTTTGAAAAGGTAAACATACTAAATAAAATACCATACGTTTTATGAAGCACATGGTTCAATTCTATGCAAGTATAAAGTTTTTAAAGCACAGATTATATAATTTAAGTTTAGAACACATAATAAATAAAAATGAAATAAACGCACATGCTTGTTGAAGAGCAGCCACATGCTGACCCAATGTAAATTAATATGTAATTAAAGTAAGTACAGTTGAATAATAATTCCCAAGATTGAGACATCCACCACATATTGAACTTGGCAAGACTTGATTAGCAGGCATATCCTGACTAATGATTATGACAACATATGAGAGACAAATATTAAACATAAATGGTAGAAATTAAAATTATTAAATAAATTGAATTTACAATATACAAATGAGCAGGCATATCCTGAACTCATGTACATGTCCTATTATAACAAACATGCGAGATAGAGGCAATGAAACAAAAGACATGGTTACTTCAAATTTTTTTGTAGGAAAGTCTGAAATGCGAATATAATGTTTAACTGCATTTGAGTTTCAACGTCCGAATTGACGAATTTTAGTTTCTGCTATTCCGAATGATGCAGCATGAGTTTCAGCAACAATGCGAAAACTATGTCCTTTGTATAATTTTGAATTTAAGCCCATAAATTCCAAAAGCAAAGATAAATTCTTAGTTACAAATTGGTGAGTTACAGGTTTACTATTGTGAAATGCAAGTAAAGGTCCGTCATAGTGGCAAAAGTGGGCTAAATATAACTCTAATGCTTTAGCCGGGCAAACATTTGATTGTCCAAATTGGCTGACAGCGAGATAGTAACAGGTTTATTGTGTTTAATATTTTAATATGATCTAAGAGTTATAGTGGCACTTCGTAAAATTCCGTTAGACTTGTTTATTTAACATCATGCTTATGAAGGTCTGTATCTGATTTAACCCTGATTAGTATTTCCCCCGATCGCAGAAACGCATGAAATGATAAAAGAAAAACAGCTTTTAGTAAAACCCTGTGGTAAAAATTTTGAATGCAATTATCCAAATTTGTTACCAATTTCAAAAGTAATTCATAGGTAATAGGTAGCCTGGTATCAACCGAACCTCTTAGATTTTCACATCCTTTTAACAATGTTTTGATGATAAACTGTGTAGTTGGGTCAAACAAACCAAAAAGCCTATGTAGATTAACTAATAGAGGAATCATGTGAAGTTATGGTGTTTGGGCTTAGAGATTTACCAAATAAATGCCCGATGACATTACAAACGTCTACCACAGTTAAGGGTAAATTTGAAACTGTGTTGTATTTAATTCAAAGAAAAGTTTCCATGTATGATGGTATGTCTTGCATGCAGAATACGACAATGATGACCGTAAAATGTGTAATGTTTGTGAAGTCAGAGTTTCAGCAACAATGCGAAAACTATGTCCTGTCCTTTGTAAAATAAGACTGGTTGGAACTTGTGTTTCTTAGTGCCACTTTTATGGCTTTCTGCAATTAAAAACGTGACTGTCAGCCACAGTATTTGTTTTTCCTGCAATAAATTTCGCTCTAAAAAGTATATTATGTGACATAGATGTGACAACAAGCCTGCGGATGAGTTTCCCATACTTGACTTCTTATTTATAATTTCCACTACCTCCTGATTGTCCGAAAAAACAGAACTTTTGAATTTTGCATATGTTTACCCCATATTTCAAGTGCTAAGATAATTTGAAATAATTCTTTCACTGTAATATGGTAATGACTCATATTTTAGCAAACCACAACGATCCCAAAACAGCTGCATACCCATTGATCCAGCAGCATCTGTATATAATTTATAAAAGTCTGGAGATTGCCATTTATCAGATATGAAAATCATTTACCATTGAAATTATCAATAAATATTTTTCAAGCCTCAATGTCCGCCCTACCTTCTCTTGTTAAACGTATAAAATGTGAAAGGCTTTTTACACCTATAGTGAGATTAAGACAAACTACCAAACAAGCAAAAGTCAAGAGACCAATTAAAGATTGTAATTCTTTTAATTTCATTTTCTTTCGTTTATGTGCAGAATTAGGAGCTTGAAGGATTTTTAAGACTGTTTTCAGGAAACCTGACCAACAAATTTTCTGAGTCTACTTCAATGCCATATATGGTGATAATGGTTGAGGAATATACTGTTTTCTCCGTCTGTATAGGTACCCCTATTCTATTACATGACTGAAAAAAATTGCTAAAATCTTTTCCGCATTTTGAAGAGTTGAGGGTCCCACAAAAATAAAATCATCTATTACATGGGATACTCCTGCAGCATGATATTTATTTTCCATAACTCACATAAAATTTGACAAGAGCTGCTAGCTCCCATAGGTAGACATCTATCATAATAAAATAAATTTTTGTTTCAAGTGAAACCAAGTAAATAATAATCTGCTGGATGTAAACAAATGATACGAAATGCATCTTGAACATCGCTCTTGCTCATCTAAACAATAAACTATTATTTGTAGCAGGATTCATGTAGGTACTAGTAGGAGCTGTTGTATATGACTTGGATGACGGAACTGTCACAGTCTCAGAAGATGGAGCTGTCACAGTATTGTTCACATTTCCTTGTTGCTTCAAAATTTCTAGTGCAAGGAGTTAAAAGGAAATAACCTGAATTTGTGGTACTACAATTGGTTGTTCTGAGGTATTGCTTTGTAATAATGAATTTGCACCAAATGAGTTTGGCAAACAGTCAGCAGAGTTACTTCTAATTTCCGAGACACTATTCAATGCCTTTGTCGTCCTCTGTCGTTTTCTTGGTGGTGGACTTGATGAAAAATGGCTGAAAATCAAATATGCACAATAAAAAGAATAGAAATAACCTTTTTTGCCCAATTGTACACAACTGTGTGTGCCAATATTAAATTTGGTTGTTTTTATGCACTGACTTGTCATGACTAGTAAAAATCAAGATATAATTATATCCAGGTATGTCATGTAAATAAATATATAACTATATCTAGGTATGACAAAACAACAACGTTGTTTGTCATGTACTCACTTGTCATGTAAATAAATATTTCCAGGTATGACAAAACAACCACGTTGTTTGTCAAGTAAATAAATATATCTAGGTATTACTCAACAACCACGTTGTTTGTCAAGTAAATAAATATATCCAGGTATTATGCAACAACCACGTTGTTTGTCAAGTAAATAAATATATCCAGGTATTACGCAACAACAACGTTGTTTTTCAAGTAAATAAATATATCCAGGTATCACGCAGCAACCACGCTGTTTGTCAAGTAAATAAATATATCCATGTATTACGCAACAACCACGTTGTTTGTCAAGTAAATAAATATATCCAGGTATTACGCAAAAACCACGTTGTTTGTCAAGTAAATAAATATACCCAGGTATTACGCAACAACCACGTTGTTTGTCAAGTAAATAAATATATCCAGGTATAACACAACAACCACGTTGTTTGTCAAGTAAATAAATATATCCAGGTATTACGCAACAACCACGTTGTTTGTCAAGTAAATAAATATATCCAGGTATTACGCAACAACCACGTTGTTTGTCAAGTAAATAAATATATCCAGGTATTACGCAACAACCACGTTGCTTGTTACGTAAATAAATATATCCAGGTATTACGCAACAACCACGTTGTTTGTTATCCCCAACATTATTTTGTCATTCATTGCATTAATAAAGTAGATAAGATCTAAGCATTAACTTTTTATGATGTACTAGTAACAACAATGTTGTTTTTTGTGCACTACATTATTAAGTATAAAGTAAACATCATATCAAATCAGACAATCTACTCATGACATACATGTACATCAACCCCATGATGTTTTTAAGCATAAAATAAGATAAATAGCAGGTAAAAGTGCACAATTCATACTGAATTTTAAACTAAAAATGTTAAGCATCACTTAAAGACATAAATATTACCAAGTAGCTTGCCATTATGTAATACTGCACTTCTCTAACTCCTAAAGTATTTTCCTAAACCATCCTTATTTAAATGCACCCCTTCAACTTCATCTGAGTAATTTAGCCCAGACCAAAATCCTCGATGCTTCCAAAATATGTGCTATGAGTCGTTGTCAACACCTAATTTGTTCCACAACATATTTGTAAGAAAACTTTGTCATTATAATTAATTGGTACTTATTCTAAAACGTTCATAAAACAGACGTAAATTATTTTGCCCAGTGTCTCTCAAGTAATCACGTAAACGGCCATCTGTAACAATACAGAGAAACTACCAAAATTTTGCATATGCGTATTCAGATTAATCCACACATTATTATCAAGGCTGTCTATTTTAAAAAGGGAAAATCCATTTTATTCCCTTTTCCCTTGTAAACCTCAACTGTAAGCATTTATTTTATAATACTGCAAAAACTGTAGCCATTATTAACTTTTATTCAACAAACAAATATATATACAACAAAATTTCACATCATAAACACTAAATACAAGCTCACTTTATAAAATGTGTACAATTGCACAATTTCGGGAAAGTTCCCGAAACAAATAAAAATCTAACAGTTTGCTTACTCTTGAGAATCATACAATTTAAAATGTTTCGGGAAAAATCCCGAACAATCTTTTCAAATATATCGCTACATTTCTACAAAATTTTAAGAATAAAATATTTCGGGAAAAATCCCGAAACAAGTCCAAATCCTACAGTTTGCTTACTCTTGACAATAATACTATTTAAAATGTTTCGGGAAAAATCCCGAACAATCTTTTCAAATATATCGCTACATTTCTACAAAATTTTAAGAATAAAACATTTCGGGAAAATTTCCCAAAACATGTAAAAATCAAACAGTTTGCTTACACTTCACAATCATACCATTTAAAATGTTTCGGGAAAATTCCCGAAAACATCCTAACAAATATATCACTACATGTACATTTCTACAAAATGTTAAGGAGAACAAAATGTTTTCAGAAAGTTCCCGAAACAAGTCAAAATCTAACACTTTTCTAACTCTTGACAATCATACCATTTAAAAGGTTTCAGGAAATATCCCGAAAAATCTTATCAAATATATCACTATTTTTCTACAACATTTTTAAGGAAAAAATCGTTTTTAAGAAAGTTCCCGAAGCAAGTCAAAATCCAAGGCTTTGCTGACTCTTGACAATCAAAACATTTAAAACACTTTCGGAAAGTACATGAAATTAATCTTTTCAAATGTATCAATACATTTCTACAAATTTTGAGTAAAGATAATAGTTTCAGGCAAGTCAAAATCAAACATTTAACCTACCCTTGACACACGTACCATTTAACAGTTCTGGAAATTTTCCAAATAAATCTGATCTAATATATCATATTTCTTGAAAATAAGAAAAAAAGTGGTTTCAGAATGGTTCTGACTCATATGTTTCTTGCATAACCTTACAAACTTAGCATATAGAATTTCAGAAAAATTAGAAAAAAAAAAGGCTACTTTATTTCATTATGTTTCTTACAGACTTACAATAGGTAGGGAAATGCAAAATAATAACTTTCATACATTTTCTTTTGAAGATGCAATTTTTGTCATACAATACATATGATTGTTGAAAATAACACAACTGTCACAATGTTAGGTAAAAATTGTCTGAAACATTGAAACAAATTCACAAATCACTCAACAAGTATTTTACTCAGTTTTAAAATAGTTTAGTATGGAAGCCCAAAGGAGCATTTCTTTTATATTATAAAAATCTATGTACAGAATTTGTGATGAAGAATAAAATAAAATACCTAAAACTTAAGCCCTTGATTAAAAATACATTAAAAAATGTGACAGTGGTGGTGACTACATTGTAATTAAAAGAAAATATACACAACATATAGACATAATACAACTTTTTTGACCGGAACTAAGATTTAGAAGACCTTATAAGTTTTAGTGTGGAATCAGACTTTTTTAACCTCCATAGTAATTAAAAATCTGATCAAAATAAACAGGTGTGGACACAGAAAATTTCTGGCCTGCATTCTGCATCAGTAATGAAAAAAAAAACTCATGCCAATATGTATAAACCTCTAAATGGTCATCATTTAAAATATGAAATGCAAGGTTACAGAGAAACTGACCTAAATCAAAAACTTAAATGTAGTCATTGTAAAATTGAGGTCAAGGTCAGGTGACAACTGCAACCTATATACCAAATATTGTCATCCTTCCATTCAAAGTTACATAGAAACTGCACTTAGCCAAAAAACTTTAACATAGCCACTGGACCCTGAAGAGGTCAAGGTCAGGTAACACCTACCAGATATTCATGTACTAATTCATCAGCAATCTATATACATAGGTTCTGGACCGTGAAAAAGAGGTCAAGATCAGGTGACAGGAGACTGATTGGTAAGAACGCATCTTTGGACCAAATGTGATGGACCTAGGGCTTTAGCTTACAAAGATATCAAGCAAAATGTCAAGTTTTAATACCACCCCCCACTTGATTCCCATATATATATGTTTCGTCTCCAGTAACTATCATCACAGGTGAGACAAATACTGTTCACCACAGATCTCTAAAACAAAATAACTAAGCAACAATTTTTTTGTTTGAGGAAATTTACCCTTAAATGTAGTATTTAATAAAGTCTTAATTCACAAAATTAAATGCAAAAAACTTCTGGTCTTAAGATGTTCAGAAAAAAGCTATATCAAAGTGAATACAACCTTGTCTGCCTTACTGCTATATTTCAAACCACAAAATTTAATGCTACATGACTGAAAGTTACTGCAAGTAATATTTTTCAATGCTTCAGCTATGTACAGCAAATGGAAAGTGATTAATATATTCCATAAATATGTAAGATATATATCTAAATTAAGATTCATTAATGGTCTGCACACCAAAAATTACAAACAAATAGTTTAACAAATATTTCACTAATGTCTTTGAAAATGTTTAGAAAAATCAAATGGTACCGCCACAAAAGTTTGAAAAATAGTCCTCTAATTCATAACAAGAATATAACTTTACTTTTTCTTTTTGTTGTTGGTATCCTTCCTTGTTTTCTTTGTTTTTGTTCCTTTCTTATCTGTAACAAAGTGCATAAAGCATAAGTACAATACTTGATAAAATAGCTATAAAACTGTTGTAAAGAGTTATAATTTAATCTATTATTACAAAAAACAAAAACAAAACAAAACAACAAGAAAATGTGCCTTGGCCACACCCAATCTCTCTTCAGTCAAGTATGAAATATTTGGCACAGCCTAAACGAAATTTGCCAGTGAAGAAGTCTCATCATGTTGTAACTGTGTATATATATCAAGTTTCATGATTATGGGCAGTTAAAGGTTCCAGCAATGGAAACCCTAATGTGGGATGCACAGTTGAATTGACGGACAAACGAACAGAAAATATGTCTACTGAAATTTTGTAGTCAGGACATACAAAAACTAAAAAAAATTCCAACAATCGAACATATTTTTTTCAGCAGGAATATTTAAACACCCATTTTTTTCTAGGGCCCTATGCTTAAAATGTGAGCTAGCTTTGCTTGAAAATAAAGCAAAGGATTATCCATTCCAAAACTAGTAAGCTGTGAGCTACTGCTCTCTCAGTATACCCCAGCTATACACATCATTTAATTGACTGAGTCGGTAAACAGGAAGTAAATATGCAACGGACCTGAAATCGGTAATCTCAATATAGGACCACATGGTAATGTCACATATTTTCAAAATTTTCAGTGGTTGTGGTAAGAAGAAAAATGTAACGAAAGTTATGTTACGAACCAAGTATACCCCTTCTTCTTCGAATAATTAGTGTTATTAAAATTCTCTCTGTTATCTGAGATAGGACTAAAATGTACAAAGCGTACGGTAGATGTTAAGAAAGGATTCTTAAAAATATAAATCACTAAAGTGGATAATTTATCCCAGTGATCGAAAAATAAAACATATTATTAAAAATACCTTTTGCCACACTTTTTCTCTTCCTCACTGTTACAATCACCTGTATAAATATATTTTGTTTTTATTTATTGAAAATATGCCAAAATACCTGATATTTAAACATATCACATGCATATTTAGCTATAAATTTCTTATATAAATTTAATTCTATTTCTAAGACCATTTGTGTACATGTAAAAAATAAAAATATTACGTTGCACACAAAATATAATTATTTCATGCAAACAACTTTAAAAGTTGTTTGCATGAAATAATTATTGTGCTCAGAAAATATTATCTGGTGGGGACAAAATGTTCAACTGTGGGTATAGCCTCTTATACAGGAAAGGTTTCAGTTGGTCTGCTATATTATAGAGGTTTCAGTTGGTCTGCTATATTTATTCTATAAACATATACCAGTGCATGTACCTTGTTTCAACGATCTGTTTTGAATAATACAATCAAAAACATGTACCAATGTTCCTTTGCCTGTGTCAAATCAAGTCTTTATATATTTTTTCCCACAAGTAGCTGCCTTTGGCTTTGGCATACATCTTTCCATTATCATTTCTTTGCCTTTTTACATTCAATCTGACAAAAAAATAACAACATTTTCAAGTTAATACAAAATGATTACAGGTATTGAGATTTTTTTAACCATTAATAACCTACCCGAATCAAACACAGACTGTACATTGTTTATATATCTATGGTTGTACTTTGAAGAATAGAAATAGGACCAAATTTATGTATGCTTATAAAATCAACAAAATCACTTAAAAATTAAAAACTGTTGCCATGGTTTCTGTACCATTTATTTTAATATATATTTTGCAACTGAGTTGAAAGTTTTCACAGATTCTCATTAAATTTGAGAAGTTTTCAATTTATATAAACATGTAAACCTAGAAGTCAAATAAGAAAACTATTCCTATTTCCTATAATCTCCTCATTATGAAGAAGGAACAGCCATTAATTTGAACAAATTTGAATTCTTTTTATCATGGCTTTTGTTGAAATTCTCAGAAATTGAAATTAGCTCAAAAGTACCTAAAAATCGTCATTCAAGGGCAATAACTCCTACAAGAAGCCAATACAAAACTTCACACTAATAGCAACTATTGTAGACTTAATGTGCTGATGATCAATTTGAAGTAACGGTTTTCTCAGATAGCTATTATAATTTTGAGTTATGATCAAAAACATGTGTTGACACCCATGTTCTATTTTTAGTAACAGCTGCCATCTTTGTTTGTTGATCAACACCCTGGGTACAAATTTGAAACTAGGAACCCTAAGGATGATTGTGGCTAAGTTTGAAAAAAATTGGCCCAGTGGTTTCAGAGGAGAAGATTTTTTAAAAAGTTTACGACGAACGACAGATGCCAAGTGATAGCAAAAGCGAAAAAATTGGGACTTAAAATAGAATCTTTTCATTGGTTTTATATTGTCATAAAATCACGTAAATTCAGTAAAATGAAAAAATTACACAAAATCTTGACTTTTTAACTTGTAGTTGTTTTTTTTTTTAAAACTAGTCAAATAAAGTTTGGACTAGTGATACCTAGCAGGTCTAAGTCTGAAGAAGTAGTCAAAAATGTTTATGGCAAAGACTGCCTCTTGCAATGAATTTTAAGGGATTAAAAAAATGTAAATACATGAATACAGTTCATAATTGTGTGAACTGATTTAGCCTTATATTCATTAACCATGTTAACAGTTCATGAATGGTTCATATATTCATGGCAGGGATGTTTTAATATTTCACACTTTGGATATCAGAAAAGACAAACAGTAAAACAAAACAAAAAATGTCTGCAACTTCAAGATAAGAAAGCAAATTTCAAAACTCCTTCTGAAATGCATGTATTTAAATCAGTCTGTGAAAAAATAGGTACTGTGCATAAGCAAGAATATGAGTTGTGTATCTGGCAGACAGAAAAACAGCATACATGTAGATGGGAGACATACTAGTATAATAAATAACAGTTATTACCTTAGTCATGACTATGCTTCCATGGCATGGATGTGCCTATACTTGCATACTCCTTTACCATGTTTACCATACATGTTGGGTTGATACTAGTATCTGAAAAAAAATCATTAGAAGTAATATTTTATACAATATAACTTCAACTCAAAAATGTGCATAAATCCCACACAAAAAATAAATTTGCATGTTTCCTTATTAAAATTATTTATACATGTGTATGTAACAGTGTCGTCTTTCCACCAGTGTATTACTTCCGTACACTAGTGTATTATTTCATGTAATTAAATTACACTAGTGTAAAATTTCCAATGGACAGTTCAATTATTATTAACTCACCTTCTATTAAAATCTTGTGACATGGAATCTTAAATCTTAATTCCTTCACTTGTAATCAAGTGGTATGTTGGATTACTGAATATAATGTTCACATTTCTGAAAGTTGTAACTTTTCAACAATTTGATTGACAGCAACAGATCTGTTATCTTATTTCAAGTTCCCATTAAAGTTCAAGTAAAGTTCATGCAGTTTATTACTCATGTTATACAGATTATAGAAGATGCATGTACACTAAGCACTAGAGTTGGGTAAATATATTTACTTGTTGCAAAATGGTACAAATATTGTTGTCTGCACTTTTAAGTATCTTAATCTTAAAAATTAATTAATGCATTTCTTGGTCACTAGAACTAAGAGTATATGGGGTCTTGTAATATTTTCATGTTTGAAAACCCCTCAATAGAATTCAATAAAATTTTAGAATTTGCTTTGAATAAGCTATGACAAAAAATTTTGTTTAATTTGTTAAACAGAAACATCTTTAATCTTTAAGTGTTCTGATGACTTCCAGTGTTAAATTAATCAGGATCAAGATAAGTCCTTCCTTAATGAAGATCAAAACCTATTCATGATCTGTTATTCATGATAAAAACAGATTATCATTGTCTTACAGCAACATTACTGTCAAGTGGATGCAATCATTAAGTTTTTAGCACTGATTAAATTATTACTCGATTATTTAATCTAGCTATGTGTAAATTGATTATGTTTGCAAATTAACCTAATCAAAATGACTTGTTTGTGTGAATGGTGTTTAACACCACTTTCAGCAGTTTTTCTGCTGCTATATCACCACATCGAATTTATATTGGGCGAGGAAGTCTGAGTACATGGAGGAAACCCAGACCTCTAAATATGCTAAACTATACATGTAGGTAATAGTCTAAGTCTATTAATAAACTTTTAAAATCTATTCTGCAACTTATCAGAAAATTATGCTGGATATGGAAATTCTGTCATAATGTCAAGGAGTAGTTTTGTTTGAATGCTTTGTCTGTATCTGTATGTGGTATAGTATTGGATCATTTCATGGTGATGGGTGTAGCCACCTTATTAGCTTTCTGGGAGCCTTCAAGGCTTCTTCAGTAGATCACTGGTGACTGTTTTAATAAATTAAATTTTATTATTTGGTTACAGCTATTTGCAATTTAAAGCATTTTTATGATAACATGAAACATATACTACTTTGTGTTTATTTTTGTATTTTTAAGTTTAAAACAATTATATAGTACTATCTGTACCAAACCCATGGGGAAGGAGAATTCATAAATTCTCATCGAAAGCAGAGTGACTAGTAACAAATTAAGTGCTCCAATAAAATCACTTGCTGAAACCAAATCCCTATAGTATGTATGGCTACATGGATGAAACATGCATTATGCAGTGATAATAAATGAATGTTAATTAGTTGAAAGGAATGCACAAAAATGTTTGAAATTTTTCAGTTGTGAGAAATTCTAATATGACATCCTGCATTCGCTATGTAAACAAAGCCGTGTTAAAATTCCAATAAATTTAGTTCGCACATGCGCAAGTTATTGGTTGAAGTCGTTTAAATTTAATTGAAAACAACTCAATTTTTTAAACCATAATCATCGTTACTGTTAATAGAGTTGTTATTTTAAGTCTGAATTCTGCGATTTGCATGATTCATTATTCAGCCATTAAATTATGTTTCCACCTTTCTAAATTATGACAGCCATTCACTAGCGCACATTTATATGCCACTTCACTGTACAATAAACTAGAGGAATGTATTCACACGAATACGACTCACCCACCTGCCAAATTTGTTTTCTAGCACAAATGTTGAACAATATATTACAAATGCAAAGTCAAGATCATGGGTGTACACGCAGGATTCAAGCGCTTTTTTTTTTTTTTTTTCAATCTGTCAATATTTTGCCACTTGAAAAACTTCAACATCTTGTTATATTATTTCTGACAGAAAATTTTCTTCATTCAGCCATTTGTTCCCAATGACAACAATATGCTGAAAAGTACACCCGACATTGTTTTAATCCTGATTCGACAAGGAAACTATCAACAATAAGAAAAATTATTTAATTAAAAAATAAACAAACGTGAAGGATAGATAAAATCTGAGATTTTTTTTTATTAAATTATTCCCCCCTCCTCAATATAATGAATTGGCATTCAAAACCATGTGGGTATATTTAAATCCACTGTGTTATCTATCTAAACTGCAGCTGTAGCTGTGTAAGCTATTTATAGAACAGTGTGCACATCAATGAACAAAGAAACATTAATTAGGGAATATCTCTGTAATAATTTAATTAATAAAAAGTTAATATATTTTATAAAAGTGTAATACAATAGATAATTTATAATCTACACCTTTTCACTATCTTTTAAAATTATGTCACATGACATTTTTACAAGCACAAATGCACAACCATGTGATATATTCAAATACCTGTTACCGATCGACAACGTTGGTTATTTATAGAACAGTGCACACAGCATTGAACAAAGAAAAGAAACCTTAATTAGTGAATATCTCATTAATAATTAAATTAATCAAAAAAAAAGAACGCTGTTTGTTTATTGTACTAATCCCTACAAGTTTGAGCTCTTAATATTGTGGTTTTTGGATAAAAACGGTTTCACACAAAATCTGTGACGGACAAAATTTTGCCAAAGTGAATACATTACTTAATGACCCGCCTCCTAATGGAGGGTGGGTAGGTAATTAAATTTATGAATAGTATAGGTCTGGTTTAGAAATTAAAATATATGATTAGGTCGCGTTTTATAACTCCTGAAAGTATATACATAGGGCGCATTTACCCCCAAATCTGTACCTAAAATTGTACCATTAGTTACCCACCCCTCTCCCATGTGAGATAAGTACATTTTCTGGGGCTTTGAAGTTTGTAATTTTGTCATGGTTTTGATTCAATAGAAATTATATTTTTAATATTTTAATTTCGTTTAAATACTCTATACATGAGCAAAGTTGGTTATTTCGTATAACCTAACTTGGTTTTTCAGCACGTGACTGATTGTGACGTCATAATAAGATGTATTGATGATGTTGACTATACATGAATTCTTTGGCAAACAACAAGTGACGACACTAAAATTGTGAATTGCAAATATTATTTGATTACTTGTAAAATATTGTTCATGTTACTTCATTTTTACTATAGAATTTTAAATATAAGGTTTGTTTTCAATTGTTGGTTAGATTTTTGGATATAAAAGACTTTGGATCGATTTACGCTGCAACAAAAGTTTACCGCTTCGCAATTTATTCAGTGTAAATCGACCCAAAGTCGTTTATATCCAATAATCTAACCAGCAATTGAAAACAATCCTTAAATACTTAAATTAGAATTAAGAAATTCCATAATATAAGAATGGACTATAAATTAATATATAAATCAATATATCTAATGATCTGCTAATTGGTTGAAAGCATTCTATTTCATATATCTATAATTCTAATATGATTTTGCATATTTAGAAATACATTTATTTCATTGGTTGAGATTACTTCCGGTAGAGGTTTTCAACAAAATTTATTTCTTGATAAATGAAGTTGACTTAATTTATATTTGGATAAATGACTTTGACCGAACTATTTTTACCGTAACCAATGTAAACAAAGATGGCGGCTTTCAATATCGAAAGTAGCAATCAGCTTATAAATTATTTGTTTGATGAATTATCATAAATGATTTGCTAAATTTAAAACTTTCCTTGTGTTCGATACAGAAAATAAGGTTATTGATTGATATAAAACTTAATTGTGTTTATTAAAATCAGAAAATGGTTTATGGAATAATCGCACGTAAAAATAAACAAAATATTCATACGTTCAGTCAATCCGGCTACCAAATACACAAGAAATATGAAGTTGAGAAACACGTTAGATAAATTAATTCCTTAATGCAATTTTAAAGACTTTTAAAGATTAAACAGTTTTCAATGGATTTATCTGTATATCAAAAAGACCAACTCACTCACAAACATATCATTGTTTGTGAGCAGTGTTCGAAATTAACGGACGCTAAGACGCAAAATGCGTGTGAAATATGTTAATTGCGTCTGGGAAATTAGGAAAAAGGGCAAAATTTTGCGTCTACGATAATTTGTCCAGTTTTGTTAGTTTACGGCCACAGGCACTTGTTTCGTGAAAAAAAAATTCATATACTCTCTTATTTCCATTCCATTGGAAATAAGAGAGTATATGAATTTTTTTTCACGAAACAAGTGCCTGTGTTTACGGCCGAGAAATGTTTATTTACTTAGTTAAACTGTGTCCGTCTGTTGTCTGGATGTGTTCCGGTAACCAGTTCTATTTCTTTTCGCAACTCTCGGACTTTTTCATCCACCTAGCGCTGTTGGTGGTGCTCCGCCATCACGGAGATGTGTTAGATTAGTTTTTAGAATCTCGGCCATGATTTTAGACTAATTTACTTCCGAAAATTTTTGCTTCTAAAAATTCTCAACCTTACAAATTTTGCTTGTGAAAAAAATTACCACAAGCAAAGATTTGCTTGTGGGTAAAAAAGTTAAATTCTATGCCTGGTGAGTGAGTTGGTCTTGTTGATATACCGATAAATCCATTGAAAACGGTGTTTAATCCTATAATAAATACTGCTAGACTCCCCTTTTGTGTATAACTAGAAGGTGTGTGGCAGTGCAAAAAAAAAAAGATAAAAGTTAAAGATGACAGGAAGACATCTATAGGAACTATTGTAATTGAATAAAAATTGGGAAATTTAATTAAAATTAGAGATGGAATTGATAAGGAGTTAAAAACAGTCATGAGTGTTTTGCTATATATATCTAAGCTATGTTTAGATTGTTCAAAGCCTGTCTGAAATGATCAGGATCAGGCTGCAGAACAACAGTGGTTGGTAGTTTATTTCATAATACAACAGTCTGCTGAAAAAATTAGTATTTGTAAGTGTTTAACTTAGTGTGAATATGTCCTTATGTTTTAGGGACGCATGGTTCTGTACATGGTCATGGGGGGGGGGGGGGGAGCTAGTAGAGGTGAGTCCATTCACAGGTTAACATTTTTTTTATTTTTCCCAAAGCAGATAACAGTAGAAACAGCAAATAAATAAAATGAATTTACAGTGTTCTGACTATTCGAAAAGGTCAATGGCCCTACTTTTCAGCAGCTACACTTACAGCTGTCGTACTGTCAGCTAGGGCTACGATGTGATTACTCATTTTGAGATAGCTACAAAAGAATCCTGTCACTGTCAAATAACGAGAATATGGGAAAATAACACAAATATTGATTATAAAAATTCTACTCACGATTTTCATTACACTTGGTCAAAATCACTTTCGTCTGCTTTTCGCCAAGTCTCATGCTGTAAATCGCCGCATTTTAACTGGTACCTGTCCATATGCAGAATTATAATATGTAAATTTTGGAACCCAGTATGGCAACTGGATACACCGGTAAGGCGAAGATACTTGCTTAGCCCAGGCCACAGGCGGTAGTGTAACAGTATTTCAAATAATTCTGTGTGCGACAAGTGTCAGCGATTTATTGTTTGGTCTATTTTAGTTCAGAAATTAATAGAAGTAAGTCAAATACAAATCAAGATTGAAACAACTGTACATTAAAATCTAAACGGTACATCGAAAGTGTAAAAACAACCCGAAAAGTGTAAAAACAACGTGGAATAGTGTAAAAACAACCATATTTGTGGTGAAAACAACTCAGAAATGATAGATATTACCATATATTATGATAATAATCCAATATTTGTGAAAAAATAATTACGCTTTATCCCACAGAATCGATTTTTGTAACCGCTCGATACGTCCTATATTAGGTCAAATAGCTAGGGGAGAGCACTCCAATTCATTGCAATAAAAGTACTAAAAGTGCTGTCAGTAGGAATTATATTGAAAATGGTAATACAGACAAATGATTTATTTTTGTTTTTATTTAATTTTTAATTTCAGAATGGACATTTCAACAAAGTTTCATCAATTTAAAAAAGAAAAACTGGTTATTATCACAAAAAGACAAAATAGAAGACTGCAGAGACATATTTCTTATTATCAAACAACTGTAATAAATTTTCAGTCTATGTACATTGAAAGAGTTGCAATTTTTTGTTTATGAATATATGCAAACAAAGAGCAATAAAATTTAATGACCTGTTGTCTTTGTTGGGATCTCTATGTATACTGTGTTATGAAATAAAAATGTTCTGGGATGTTACATCTAAATAAGGAACAATTGAAAAATCTGGAGATAATACATACTAGAACAAAAACACAAGACACAGTAGAGTGGTCTCTAAACTGTTGACACTGGACATATTTTATCTTTAAGATTTCTGCCATAATTGTTGGCTTTACGTCTTCCCAAGACTGACTTGGCCGAATCATCTTGCCTAATGCTTTCGCCGTCTTGGCATCCTTCGCCTGTATTATTTCAGCTGCAAGGACTGTTTACTTGTGGTAGAGTGTCAGGTAAGATGTTGAACGTTTTGATACTAGGGCATAGCTTTGTAGAGAACGTGAGAATGTTGTGCGACAGCAATGGGAAACCCCACAAATGGCAGGATCCCAACAACTGTCGTGGAAAGGTCTCGGTTCACTCTGGGACTAGTATAACTAACGGGATTGGACACTCGCTAAGTCTTCAGCTAAGGAAGTACGATTTCTTTGTCGCGACGAGACCGGAACGAGATTAAGCGAGAACGCAGAAGTGACATAGACTAATGTAATACGATACCAACATTTTAGTTAAATTTGTTGCCAATTTTCTGTGACAGTAAATATGTTGTAATTTTTTAGAATTTTGTGTGTCTTATTTACCTAATTGTATTACCATGAGCATGTTTTATCAATTAAAAAATGTTCAAATCAGCGAAAATCGTGAGCCACTTTTACGGGTCGCCATTTTGGTATGTCATTTTGGTGAACTTTATATTTTATGACCATATATTATCATAATGCAATAATACACATTTAAAAGGTATAAACCAACCAATTAGGTTTTTTGTGTCGCGTTGCAGCATATAGTTTTTTTGTCGTGATTCCCCGTATATTTTTGGATTAGGTAGCATGAAATATTTGCAGGTTTTTGGAAAGTCGACGCAGATTTTTAAACGGTCCCCTTGAATACAACCAATATACTTCTGTATTATGAAAGCAGTATTCCTTTTTCTTTCACATTCTGAAAGAATGATGTTTTAAGAATGCACAGAAATAGGTCATAATTGATAACACTATTAATAAGCATACTTTTTTTACCTTTTTTCGAACACTTTTTTCCACGAGAACATCTCCATCCTGTAACGTATTTTCAGCTTCTATTTTACAAGAAACTCCTTTTAAATGCAAATGATCAAAAAATTCAGAATTGGAATAAGTATTTTTTTACAACCCATTCTCTTTTAATTTGGCGTACACCTGTTGCATTTGTTATGTAATCACAGGTGTGGTGAACAAATGGTTCAATAAACAACGGTGTCAAAAGTTGTCTGAGGGTACACCCTAGGTAGCTAATACCTGTGTCATCATATAATTTGTCTAATTGGTGAAACCATAAACATCAAATAAAATCATACAAGGCGGCTTTGATTTTAATTCACTAGGACTAGTACAACAAATCGAATTTTAGAATTAGTCAAAACTTTTGTTTTTGTTTTTTGTTTGTTTGTTCTTTATGGTTTTTTTTCTTTCTGCTTTTGTTTTGTTTTGTTTTTTTTTGTTTTTTTTATGCGTGTGTTTAATTTTTGTTATTAAATGCATCAATTTTATTGATATATACATGTAACTTACTTGAGTCTCGAACAGATTGTATCGTACAAAAGCCGTAAATACGGTCATATCCGTGTCGACACTTGTTCGCAAATTAAGTATTGGCGCGACGAGGAAAAGTATACGATATCGTTAGATTCCAGTCCCGTTGATTTATAGGTTCCTGGTTCACTTTAATGGCTACCCTGGTGGTGCTGTCAGTAAGTTGACTACTGCAGTGGAAGCAGGCCTTTTTCTGCATTATTTGAATGATGTGGTAATATGTCAGAAAGGCGACAACGACTGCAAGCAAATTATTTGACAGTAAAACGTTTGAGAATGAATTGGATCGCTTCATTGCAATATGCCACAAATGGAATGTTGCACTGATATTCATGTCAGTTCTCAACGTTCAAAGCCGCGTCATTGTACGGCCGATGTATACAGTAAACGGCGGGACGAAGTAAATGAAATGTATAAGAGAAAAAGCTCTCAATTTTGTTTACTTTTTCAAACCTATTAATATATACAGGCCGGACCATGAAGCGGCAGACGGTGTCCATTTCAATGAAACTGGATATCTTGCTTTTCTCGTTGCCTTGAGAAAGGCACTTAGTTGGTTTATTAGTAAAATTAAAAAACCAATTAAGAGCTAATTTCATAGCAACGCATTCATTAGAACGTCAATTTGCCAGCAGTGTAAAGAATAATTCTTTTACTTTTCGGTTATTTAAAGAGTGTATTTCACACAAATTATTTATTGACTTTTTTTTTGTTTCATGTTGTACATTTGCTAATATCAGAGCAACGCATTCATAAGGACGCAATAATTGGCCGGCAGTGTAAAGAATAATTCAACATTTTACTTTTCGGTTATTTAAAGTGTGTATTTCACACAAATTATGTATTAATTTTTCTTTTTTTATTTCATGTTTTACATGGGATAATTTTAAATATATTTTTAGCGGGTGACAGTATTTTTCCGACAGTAAATTTTTTTTGACAGTACTTATATGTCACGGTGGCCTATGGAAGATTAACATTGTAAATTAAATTGAGGTATAATAATATAACTTGAAAAATAAAACAGCAGATTGAGAAATGTTATGAGAAAAGAGCTAGGGGAGGGAGAAAGGAGCTGTAGGGAGGGAGAAAGGAGAAAGGTACCCCCTGTCCACCCCCTCATTCAAACATTATCTACGAAATTTCACAGGTATTTCATTAACAAATTAAAACCAATTTTGATTGAACATCGGAAAACAGTTGATCACATCGGTTACTTTGACAAAAGTTGGACAAATAATAACAGTGAATCCCTAAATCATGTTTTGAAGCGAGCCATCGACTGGAAATCACAACCGTTATTGGATTTAGTACAGATTATAAGAGATATTGTGGACACCCAATATAAGGATTTACACAGATCATTGGTTTCAATTGGACAGTACCGACTAGCGGACAGCCATAAACAGTTCCAGGTGTCGAAATCGCTATGGATGATCAAAACAGTTGACGAAAGAGAACGTTTCTTTAGAAGATTCCGTAACCATTTGCCGCCAGACCAAAAGACCGTTACTTCGAAAGACGGACTCATGACTGTCATTAAACCGAGAACCCGTGGAAGGAAGAAAGGTCAACTGAAGAGGAAAATCAACGAACGGACGACGGCTATTAAGAAGACAAAGAATTGCGATTTAGATTTTGAGTGATATTTCAATGTTTTGTTCAATGTTTATTCTCTTTTTTTTCAAGGGCTAGACACGTAGTACGTAAGCGGACAACGAAAATTGACCCGAGACATATGCAGGTATCTTAGTAGTTTTAAAATTGAAAAATAAACATTTAACTAATTGTTACGCGAACTACGACGGATGTCCCGAGCCTTGTGCAGGATGTCTTAGTAGTTTTAAATTTGAACATTAAAACTTAACTAATAGTTACGCGGACTACGACGGATGTCCCGAGCCTTGTGCTGGATTTCTTAGTAGTTTTAAATTTGAACGTTAAAACTTAAATAATTGTTACGCGGACTACGACGGATTTCCCGAGCCTTGTGCAGGATGTCTTAGAAGTTTTAAATTTGAACATTAAAATTTAACTAATTGTTACGCGGACTACGACGGATGTCCCGAGCCTTGTGCAGGATGTCTTAGTAGTTTTAAATTTGAACAACAAAACTTAACTAATTGTTACGCGGACTAAGACGGATGTCCCAAGCCTTGTGCAGTAGTTTAACTTAAAAAAAAACCAAAAAAACTATACCTTGGTCCATTTCTTTGCAATATTATAAGCAATACCAAGCTAATAATAATAATAATAATAATAATAATAATAATAATAATAATAATAATAATAATAATAATAATAATAATAATAATTTGTACTTTTCTAGAAATAAATTATAACTCATATAGTTATCAAACAAACAGACTTAAATGAATAAATATATAAACACCCCTGACCCTCACCCACATGCTCATGGCCTTGACATGGTGTGGGGGCTCTTAATTATTTACAATTATTATTTCAGTTGTGTTGACGGAAAGGTCAATTAACAATTCATTGTAATTGTAACTAATTTTGTCTAATATGAGCTACTAACAAGGATGACATATTTAAAATATTTTAATAACAACAGAGACATATAATTACATGTAATACCAAAATTGCAAAACTTTGAATGAAAATATATATATTTAAAGATATATATATATTTAAAAAAATATCATTATAAAACTATAGACATTATTTTTATTTCACACATTAAATCATTTGTCTGTATTACCATTTTCAATATAATTCCTACTGACAGCACTTTTAGTACTTTTATTGCAATGAATTGGAGTGCTCTCCCCTAGCTATTTGACCTAATATTGGACGTATCGAGCGGTTACAAAAATCGATTCTGTGGGATAAAGCGTAATTATTTTTTCACAAATATTGGATTATTATCATAATATATGGTAATATCTATCATTTCTGAGTTGTTTTCACCACAGATATGGCTGTTTTTACACTATTCCACGTTGTTTTTACACTTTTCGGGTTGTTTTTACACTTTCGATGTACCCAAATCTAAATTACGATGAATATGTGTGACCTCATGTGTCATAAATGGTATCGTAACGACTCGCCCCACTCTCGAGTATCCCCATCACGAGTCGCCCCATGTTAATAACGAGTCGCCCCACTAAATAACGACTCGCCCCACATAGGTAAAATATATAATATAAGTTTATAAATTTAATATCTTAAAACATATTTAAATATATTTAATTGAATGTATACCATAAATTATTTAATTTGCATATATATTTTATTGCTAGGTGTTTAATTGGCGGTGGATCTCTTGAGATTAAAGTGAACTCATCTTCACTTCTTTAATTAATTGTGTTAATTATAACTGAATGTTTGTTTGTTTACAATCGTGTTTAACTGTGATGGGAAGGGAGAAAGGAACAAAGGGGAGAGAGAAAGGAGCAACGGGTGAGGAAGAAAGGAAAAAAATGAAAAAGAGGGAGGCAGTACTAGTATATTCTTTAATTCGTACCTGAAAATCATTTAATAAGTGATAATTCATTGGTTTAGTTGAAAAAAAAAGACTAAAAATTATTTACATAAAACTCCAGTAAAGAGATAAATTGCATCCAAATGATCAGAATTTTTTACTGCTAGTATGCAGTATGGTTTTTTTCCTAAAGCGTATGCCTGTCCCCTTTACATATTAAGTACAATCGTTGTTTTTATGGTCTCTTGTTAACTGTCTCGGTGTAGTTTGAATAAGCAAGCACGTTAGATATTTGTTAACAATAAGACAACCTTGTATTTTTAAACTGTTTTCAATAGTATGTAAGATTAACAGTATTCTACACTTTAATTTACAGGCAGCATTGAATAGTTTTACATTTAGAGGAAGACGCGATTAATTAAAACACCGAGCAGTACAATATACGCAAATTAAAAAAATTATACTATCAATGTATTTATTTATTATATATAAATTTATATTATAAAATATATTTTTTATATATGTGGGGAGAGTCGTTATTGAGTGGGGCGACTAGTTATTAAAGGTGGGGCGACTCGTTATTAATATGGGGCGACTCAAGAGTGGGGCGAGTCGTTATATATTCTCATAAATATGCCAATTAGGCCATTAAGGGGACACAACAGTTAAGATTGAAAACTTTTTAAGATTGAAGTAAATGAAGACGAAGTAATAGTTACTTTTGCGTTTTATTGCATTTCCTTATGTCAATGCATGTAGACAGTGCTTAAGTTAAACAAATATACAATATTGTTATTATGTTTACCTTTTTTAATTTTTTGGTTATCATTAATATTTATTACATGAATATAATTTTGCGTGTTTTTGATTGGTTTAAAAACAACTTTTGGGTCACGATAAATCGCAACAGTACTAAAATTACATTAAATGTTTGTACGCTGCACGATTCCGCTGCATAGTAGTCAAGCGGAATACGATATCGACCTGGTTTTTATGTTTTAGCCAATCAGAATAGCCGTCTTAACAAATTCATTTGTCCAATAAAATCGATTGTATTGTACATCGTGTGTGACAACAACAAATGGGAGAAACGTCGGCTCTGCGATATGTTGATTCATTTATACTCTTCTAAATATTTGCAACTGTAATTTCAGGATTACCAGCAAATTGATATCAGAATGCAGTATTAAATAAAAGTATTAAGGGTAACAACAATTACAAAATGTAAACAGGGGCTCCAGTAGAAAAAACATCCTCTGTTTTTCGGATCAAGTGAGATGGTGGTTTTATTCATGTAATAAAACAATTAATCACTTTGATATACGGTCGCTATCAGGATTGATCAGCCCTCAAAAATGTATATTCACCTCGCCTAGCGGCTCGGTGAATATTACATTTTCTCTGGCTGATAAATCCTGATAGCGACCTACATCAAAGTCATTAATTGTATAATATCACAGGTTTATAGCCGTTTCGTACCTGCCATTTCGTACCATAAAAAACCATTTCGTACCATGTCCATTTCATACCACATCTTAATTGTTAATGGTTGATGTTATGTACTATTTTTAGGTTTGGATCCAGTATTTATTTTTAATAGAATGATAGACATAAAGGTTATTTTTATTTTTTATTTGTTATCATAGCTACAATTAAAATGATGCACAACAACAATATATAGTACATATTATATGCAATAACAAGATAGATAATGAATGATACACAAAATTAAATATACATGTATGAATTTTAAACTTGAATTGTCACAAAGTGTTATAACATAACAAGTATGATTGTTCGGCTCATAAACATTGCGGGCGCTGAGTCGGAGCAAACGGCCGATGGAGATTTAATTCTGTATATACTGGGCCCAAATGTCAAAGAGGATTTTCTATGTTGGCTTGGACATATCCCATCTATACAAGGACAATTGAAAATCATTGTTTTAACAACCAAACCGCATTTTCCTTTTATCATTCACATTCCAATGAACATCAAAGATATTATAGCAAGCTAGTTCTGTATTTTGTTAAATTATTATTTTTAATAAAACTCATAAATTAACATGCTTATAAATACTGGTATTTGAAATATTAAAATAAACAAGTAACACAATTAAATCATATATGGTACGAAACTGTCAATGTCGAAATAGCATATGGTACGAACTGGCAAAATCTTGGTACGAAATGGTAAATTTGGGTACGAAATGGTCATGGTACAAAATGAACATGGTATGAAACGACTAGACACCATATCACAAGGGGGGGGGGGGGTCGAGTGTGTCACTTTTTTACCTTTTGAAAATATATGAAAGGGTAGCCTTTTTCATTGAAAAATATATCAATGGGTATAGTTGTAAATTATCTAGTAAATATATCCATGCCTCAATTCTTATATTGAGCATGTTAAGCCTATTGACCTTTTCGAAATCTCATAGTCACATGGTTCTGTGGGGTGTAAGATCGACAGTTATCGTGTTGTTTCTGTGGAGCTCCGAATTTTTTAAAATAAAACAAAAAAATAAATTTTTTATAGAGGAAGACCCGTATATTTGCAAAACAATTTATGAAATATAAAAATTTTGTGTTTCTTTAAATTATATAAACTGCTGCTTAATTAAAATTGAATTATTTTTCATTGTATTTAATTACATTTTTCAAAATTTCGTTTACTTATTAGCTTTTTTAATTTATGTTAGTTTAAAGGACTTCATATACGATCTACGTATGTTTTATTTCATTCTATAAGTATCCAAATATAAATTGCATTTTAAAAATTATTTAAAATAAAATGTTTAACTCTTAAAATAAATAAAAATCAATATCTGTGACTTTCTCTTATAATAAAGATATTTATTTTCCTTCTGTTTGCTCTTGCATTTTTACCACTGATTTTTACTGATTTAGACGTCTTATTTTGATTAAAAAAAACTGTTTTTAAAATCTAATTTTCATATAAAAATCATTATTTAAATTTACTTTTTCTTGTCGTATTATGTCGGTCTTTTATTGGTCTTTCATTTTTACCTTTCATCAATGTAAAGTGTCGGGTAATAGTAAGCAATTAACGAATAAACATTAGGCAATTTTAATATACAATTACATCACAGCAATATCTCTTACCCTCCCCACGCCCTGTTCTCGTCGAATTTGCGGGAGTTTGAGATTTCGAAATTGTCAATGTAGACCACAATTATTTTACAAAACAAAGTGTTCCATTGACAACACTTGATCATTTTGGTAGTGAGTGTACTATTTTGTCAATGGGGATGTGCAGTAATAAAATATATATGAATAGGTCTGATTTAATAATTCAGTATTACTATTTGATTGGGTCCCATTTAAAACATCCGAAAATATATGAAAAGGGTGGGTTTTCAAATCTCCGTCCATAGACCTGTACCTAAAAGTATCCTTAGTTACCTCCCCATGTTGTATTACAGTATATTTATTTCTTTATTACCACAAAAGTAGTTTTACATATATATTTTTTAAGGTTAGTTAAACAGAAAACTGAAAACACAACCTACAACATGTAGCAAAACTCGAGGCAGATTTTGTGACATGTAAACAATAAAGGCACTGTAAAGAATATGGACATGTTCATGTTGGAACATTTTTTCTATTGGATTTTCGAATACAAAGGTAATATAGGAATAATGAAAAAAGGCCAGCAAAAACATCAGCAGAGGCGTATGATTTTTGAAATGGCTGGAACAGCCATATTTTATTGAATATTTCAATAGATGTTTGTTTCTTAAGTGTTTGAAGTACGTCATATTAGAATTTCCTTTTCTTGTATGCATTACCATTTTCCCCAGATGAAAGAAGTATTACGATTTAATATACACAAATTATTATACCCCCGCTTGAAAAGCGGGGGGGGTATATAGTGATCATGGTGTCCGTCCGTCCATCCATCCATCGGTCCGTCCGTTTCACTTTCTCTTTTTTGCAACTCCTCCTACACCACTGAATGGAATTTAATGAAACTTACACAGAATCCTTGTCACGTAGTGCCATTGTGCATGAGATATTAAACATTTTTGATTGGAATGATATTTGGGGTTTCCCATAGAAAAACATGGACTTTGTCATTGACCTAAGGGGGTCCTCATCTCTTAAGTGCAACTCCTCCTACTCCACTGAATGGAATTTGTTGAAACTTACACAGAATCCTTGTCACATAGTGCCATTGTGCAGGAGATATTTATCATTTTATTCAGAATGATATTTGGGGTTTCCCATAGAAAAACATGGACTGTCATTGACATAAGGGGATACCCATCTCTTATGTGCAACTCCTCCTACACCACTGAATGGAATTTGATGAAACTTACACAGAATCCATGTCACATAGTGCCATTGTGCAGGAGATATTTAACATTTTGATTGGAATAATATTTGGGGTTTCCCATAGAAAAACATGGACTTTGTCATGGACATACATGACATAAGGGGATACCCATTTTTATTTGCAACTCCTACACCACTGAATGGAATTTATTGAAACTTACACAGAATCTTGGTCATATATTGCCATGTGCACCGGATATTAAACATTTTGATCAGAATATTATTGGAGGTTTCCCATAGAAAAACATGGACTTTGTCATTGACATTAGGGGATACCATTCTTTGGGGGATGGGGGAGGGTTACATGTTTTATCTGCAACTCCGCCTTCACGTTTAACTAGATAAAGTTTTAAGTTCATAATTAAGAACACCTGAATTTTCAAAGTAATTGTGAGCGGTGGGGGGGGGGGATGGGGTATCAATGGACAGGTTTTTTAACTCTAGTTTCTTCAATGTTGTAACCATTGTTCCTGTCTGTTGCTATAAAGATCAGTCTCCTGGGACACTAAAGTGTCAATGATTTATGTTAACTAGTTTAGTTATAACTAGTTCTTTCTAATATAAGGTCAAATCTTGAACAACACATGTTTATGTTGAACATTTTGTACATTAATTTAACTTCTGTTATAAATTAGGAAAAAGAAAATCTGTTTATTCTTATCCAAACTGATTTTGTATGGAAAGATACAGTTTAACATATTATTCAATTATTGTCTTTTTAGAGGTTGTTATAAGTTTTAATAGACTCAAATATTAATATTGTCCAACACCTAAGGCAGAGATGAATATTAATTTTTCAGCCAATTAAAACTTATATCAACTGATACAAAAGACTGTAATTGTTTTATTACATAAAAATAAGACAAAAGGGTTATTGGTTGTCTCATTTACATTATGTAATGTTCTTAATTTTATATTAATTAAGATGCGAGAAGTATAATTCCAATTTTTATTATTCCAAATGTTATAGCAAAGTACATGTACAATGATGTGTTAAAATCACTCTCTCTCTCTCTGTAACAATTTCTTTTCTCTTTTTCTAATCGTAGACTCCTCCCACAATATTGATACCATATTTTCAAAGATTCCAAATGTGTTAACACAAGTTTTTGGTCAATACATCAGAAAAAGTAATTGCTACAGAGAAAACCATTGGCATTAACCATGTTAACATAAATTGATCAGTGCATTAAGCTCTAACAAATTTCCTATTTGTCCGAAGTTATTGTAGGAGTTAATGCCCTTAAATTATTATTGTTGACAAAATTTTAAGTTTTTACAATATAACTTGAAAACTATAATGGTTGCTTACAAAACAAATAGTCGTCAGACCACTACTTATAAGAGGCATTGCCCTTAAATGATATTTTTTAAGGAAATTTTCCGTTATTGTTGCCTAACCTAAAAACTATAGCTATAGAGTGAAACTGTTAATTGCAAAACTGATAGCAGAACATATATGTATAATGTTCTTTTTTTTTATTCATATAGTGAAAGATAGTTATTTTTTTCTAGCCTTTATCATGTTTATGTTACGCTAGTACGAAACACTAGTAAAAACAACAGCTAATAAATAAGCTAATAAACAGGAAATGAATTTGCCATGATAACATTTATGTATTTTGATTTTACAGTTGGGTTCACAAATGGTCTGTGTATAAATAAATGTTCATGGTTAGTTATTGGTAATTGTAACCAGTTGTTGTATGTTTTAAATTAAGAGATGAGGGAACAAAGCAAAAAAATTAATACATTGATGTTATTGTTGTTTACAGGACAATTATGGAATTACAAGAGACTTCTAACAACATGTTGAACACAGCTGATAAACCAACACAGAGTTTCTCAGGTAGGTTATTGTGTGGTTTAATAAATGTATTTCTTTCATTACTTCAACATGTCATGCAATAATTAATTTATAATACCTATCTTTAAACAACATACTGTACATGTAGAACACACTGTCTGTTCACATATTTTATTTGGATTCCAACAGGAAAATGTGGCTTTTTTTACAGTGCAAATGATACATTGTTTTGTTCTGCATCATTTGATTTAATTGCCATGGCAAAGTACCTGTCCAAGTGAAAGAAGACACTCAATACTTGCTCAATTATATCAGACTTCAGATGTCTTATTAGTTTATTTAAAACAGTTTTGAGTGCTCAATGTAAAACTAGTATTATTTATGCAAAATTAAGTCATTTTAAGCTTGAATCAGAATAATTTGATAAAACAGTTTTTGACTTGCTTGCAACAAATGTCACTAAATGCCAAGACATGTATATGGTTTCAAGAAACGGCAGCATTAACACTTGACATTCTGATATCTCTTTGTACCTCCGTCTATTAGAAAAAAAGGAGCTACATTATTTTATCCATCCATATAAAAAGAAACAAAAAGGAGCTACATTATTGTAGCTAGTGTCAGTTAAAAGTATAAGTGGTTAGATTCTAGTTAATTTACAAAGCAAATGAAGGAAGTTACATTTGAATTGTCTAATGGTACAACATTAACATACACTGCTAAGGTAATATGCAAACCCCAATTTCTGCAAAACTCTTGGCTGAGTTGAGATTAAATATTTGTTTTAGTCAATACAAACTTGAGAATTTTAAAGTTGCTATGTGGTAATTGAGAAAAAACTCGAACTCAAGTCCGAGACTTGAATTCCAGGCCTTAGGAATTCGGAAGCAGTTATATATTATAATATTTATGATTTCAGATATAAAATATAAACTGTACTATGAGAGGTAGAAAGAAGTATGTTAAATGACTGAAGCATGCTGTAGTGTAGACCAACAGAATGAAAACCATTTACATGGAAACACAAATACTCTGTTGTATAGCCAGGAAGTTTTGTGTCTAGTTTGTAGATTTTTTATTTATATGTTATTACTGACTACTGTATATATATATCAAATGCCTCATGTATGTACACATTACACATGTTGATGTGCATTCACTACATTACTGCAATGTTAACTAGCTTGATCATGCAGGTGACAAAAAACTTACTGCATATTACATTTTTTTTATCAGACTACATGTATTGAAAAGGTGCATTTATTGATTTTTTGCATTTTCCTGACCATGATTCCTATCAATTACCTTTTTTCTGCAAATTCATTAGAACATTTGAAAACCCTTTGACTTTATAAAGTCTGTATTTGATATTTTTGTTTTTGATTTAGGTCAGTTTCTCTGTAACCTTGCATTTCATATTTTAAATGATGACCATTTAGAGGTTTATACATATTGGCATGAATTTTTTTTTCATTACTGATGCAGAATGCAGGCCAGAAATTTTCTGTGTCCACGCCTGTTTATTTTGATCAGATTTTGAATTACTATGGAGGTTAAAAAAGTCTGATTCCACACTAAATCTTATAAGGTCTTCTAAGTCTTAGTTCCAGTCAAAAAAGTTGTATTGTGTCTATATGTTGTGTATATTTTCTTTTAATTACAATGTAGTCACCACCACTGTCACTTTTTTTAATGTATTTTAAACCAAGGGTGTAAGTTTTAGGTATTTTATTTTATTCTTTATCACAAATTCTGTACATAGATTTTTAAAATATAAAAGAAATGCTCCTTTGGGCTTTCATACATGTACTAAACTATTTTAAAACTGAGTAAAATACTTGTTGAGTGATTTGTGAATTTGTTTCAATGTTTCAGACAATTTTTACCTAACATTGTGACAGTTGTGTTATTTTCAACAATCATATGTATTGTATGACAAAAATTGCATCTTCAAAAGAAAATGTATGAAAGTTATTATTTTGCATTTCCCTACCTATTGTAAGTCTGTAAGAAACATAATGAAATAAAGTAGCCTTTTTTTCTAATTTTTCTGAAATTCTATATGCTAGAAACATACGAGTCGGGAACCATTCTGAAACCACTTCTTTTCTAATTTTCAAGAAATATGATATATTAGATAAGATTTATTTGGAAAATTTCCAGAAGTGTTAAATGGTACGTGTGTCAAGGGTAGGTTAAATGTTTGATTTTGACTTGCCTGAAACTATTATCTTTACTCAAAATTTGTAGAAATGTAGTGATACATTTGACAAGATTAATTTCATGTACTTTCCGAAAGTGTTTTAAATGTTATGATTGTCAAGAGTCAGCAAAGCCTTGGATTTTGACTTGCTTCGGGAACTTTCTTAAAAACGATTTTTTCCTTAAAAATGTTGTAGAAAAATAGTGATATATTTGATAAGATTTTTCGGGATATTTCCCGAAACATTTTAAATGGTATGATTGTCAAGAGTTAGAAAAGTGTTAGATTTTGACTTGTTTCGGGATCTTTCCGAAAACATTTTTTCTCTTTAACATTTTGTAGAAATGTACATGTAGTGATATATTTGTTATGATTTTTTCGGGAATTTTCCCAAAACATTTGAAATGGTATGATTGTCAAGAGTAAGCAAACTGTTTGATTTTTACATGTTTCGGGATTTTTCCCGAAATGTTTTATTCTTAAAATTTTGTAGAAATGTAGTGATATATTTGAAAAGATTGTTCGGGATTTTTCCCGAAACATTTTAAATAGTATAATTGTCAAGAGTTAGCAAACTGTAGGATTTTGACTTGTTTCAGGATTTTTCCCGAAATATTTTATTCTTAAAATTTTGTAGAAATGTAGCGATATATTTGAAAAGATTGTTCGGGATTTTTCCCGAAACATTTTAAATGGTATGATTGTCAAGAGTAGGCAAACTGTTCTCTTTAAAATTTTAAAGAAATGTAGTGATATATGCGATAAGATTTTTCGGGATATTTCCCGAAACATTTTAAATTGTATGATTCTCAAGAGTAAGCAAACTGTTAGATTTTTATTTGTTTCGGGAACTTTCCCGAAATTGTGCAAATGTACACATTTTATAAAGTGAGCTTGTATTTAGTGTTTATGATGTGAAATTTTGTTGTATATATATTTGTTTGTTGAATAAAAGTTAATAATGGCTACAGTTTTTGCAGTATTATAAAATAAATGCTTACAGTTGAGGTTTACAAGGGAAAAGGGAATAAAATGGATTTTCCCTTTTTAAAATAGACAGCCTTTATCTAAATTTAGAATAGCGTCTCTACATCATCAATCGTCTGAGAAAATTGATAAAAATTGTTAACACTCACTGTCTGAAGTAAATCAACGAGGTATAAATATACCAAAACAAACGAAAAATCCAAGATATTGAAAGGAAACTGCACTAAGTGGAAAAAAACAGTTAATTATGAATTTAATCCAAATTAATTGACCCAAACAAAGCACGTGACCTTTTAACAACAGAAATCAGTTAGCATCTGAAGGTCACGTAGCATCTGAAATTTGATTTGTAGTTGATGGTTACATAATTACATAATTTATTCAATAGTTACATAATTTCAAAGCTAAACAATTTAATTAATTGTGTACACAAACAAGATATCAAAATCCTTATGTTTCTCTTTGCACAAATAAACTTTTGTCGCCAACAAATAAAATTTTATTATGGTTTTTGATATTTCTGGACATTTGTAAACTAGATATTAAAGCTTAAATTATATCCCAAATTTTAGCAATTTAAATCAAAGAATGTCATTTGAGCCTTTGACTAACTACTTTTAACTATGTTTTAAATGGTAAACAAAAATACATGAACTTTATGATCAATATAAACACAAAACAGTGTTTGGGAAAAAATTTTAAAAATCTTATATAATATTCATATATGCCTTGTTCGGAAATTAAAGAATAGCTATAGTATCTTCGCATAGGTATCTCCGCCAAATGAAAATCGTATAGTTACGTCACCCAATAGGCCATGGTGGGAGAGATATCAACCTGTTAGTTACAAGCTGACAACACGAAGCGGGAACGAAGATCAGTTCAAAGACATGGTTAGAAGATGTAATAAGAATAGTGTCAGGTATATTGAATTATTTTTGCCATATGTCTTCAAAATGATACCTTATGGATTGGAGGGAGCACATAAAACATCCAATTATAAGGAAAATCGATAACATAAGAAGGCGAAGAGAACCCTTTTGGAGACTGGGCTATGTTTTGAACTCTTAAAAAAATGAGTGTACGGAACTTGTTCTAGACTCCAAGCTTGTTTTTTTCTGAAAGATCGCTCTCAATATCTAAAAAATGAAGTCAGGGGAGGTGAACAGTACTGGAAGTTAATCAAATTACTTATAAACTGCGACATTACTAAAATCGTGTTCCCATTTACAGTCTGATAATGATTTGATTTGTGATGACAAACCAAAGGCCAAAATATTTAATAAATCCTTTTGTAGACAATCAGACCTAAATGACATTAACCATCACACAACGGACATACCAGACACTCAGACAGACGGACATACTTGCATCCACATTACAGAAAACGAGGTTGCGGACATACTTAATTTACCAGAATATCTAAAGCATCTGGTCAAAATTACATAAGACCAAGACTCCTAAAAGAAGCATCGACTGTACACAAGTATCCATTGTGTAAACTGTTCAATTTGTTATTAACAGTTGGTAATATCTACGAGGAAAAAAGCAAATGTGACCATATTTCAAAAAAGACTCTCCGAGTGACTATAGAAATTATAGACCTATTTCACTTATCAGTGTAATTGGTAAAGTCATGGAAAGATTTATTTACAAACATATCCACAATTATCTACGTATTTACCAAACGACCACATCAAATCAGTCTGGTTTTACTCCAGGAGATTCTGCTATAAATCAACTACTAAAAATTACGAACGACTTTGGAAAAGCATTAGATGATGGGAAAAAGTAAGGGTTGTATTAAGTAGTACAGCATTTGATAGAGTTTGGCATCGGGAGTTGTTATGTAAACTAGAGGCATCGGGTATCAAAGGCAATTTATTAAAATGGGTAGAACATTTTTGTCGGTAAGGAAACAAAGAGTAGTAATAAATAGTTCGTCATCTGATGGGGTATTATCAAAGCTGGTGGTCCTCAAGGGTCTATCCTGGGGCCTCTACTTTTTATCACCTTTATTAACGGTATTGTAACTGAATTTTAGTCAACTATTTGACGACACCAGTCTTTACTTAATTGCAAATAGCCCCGTTTTGGCAGCGAATGTTTTGAAAAGTGATGGTGAAAAAATACATACATGGTCTTCTAAATGGTTAGTTAGATTCTACGCTCACAAAACAGATTCAATTACTATAACACATAGACTTTACAAACCAGACCATCCGAACCTTTATTTGAATAACGCACTGGTGAGTGAAGTATCCGTTCACAAACATCTTGGAGTATATATCTCAAATGATGGTATATGGAATAAACATATCAACTTTATGGAAAAGGTATATAAACGTCGAAATGTCGTACAAAAATTTTAATTTATCATCGATCGAAGAACATTGGAAACTGTTTATTCAACCCATATACGTCCTTTATTAGAATATGCGGATGTAATATGGGATTCTAATGTAAATACACTTATAGGCAAAGTGGAAAGGGTACAGGTTGAGGCCGCCAGGATAGTAACCGGAGCAACCAGGTTAATTTCCTAAAACGGGACTTGTTCGATAAAAATAAAGCTGATTCGCCGCTTCGTCATTGTGGAGAAGTTGAGACAACAATCCACTACCTATTACACTGCCCACTTTTCATTTAACAACGCCAACATCATCCTAGCAACACCGTCAACAATATACCCGTGCAGACACTTTTATATGGCTCATCTGACCTCTAATATGAAGAAAATGTTAATTTATTTGGAACAGTTCAACAATATATACTTAATACAAAGCGATTGGATTAAAACCTAATCACTGCACTAAACATTTATCGGTGTTTTCATGTATCCACAAATTATTTTAAATAAAATATATACAAGTCTATTTGCTTATATTGTAAATAGTTTTGAACCTTTGAATATTATTAATGCAACTATAGTATTTATAGGAAACGGATTAATATGTCTGTGACCTGTTTCCGGATCCTAACATTCTATTACAATTTTCATTATCACGAATAAAGTATTTTTTCACTAACATGGATTATTGTTTATATAAAAATATAAATGGTTTTGTTAAATTGACAGTAGGACATCTAAACAAAACAAAGGATGTTCTTTTTTCGTCATGTAATGATCTTTGTCATTTTTTGAAGCGTTTGCAAAAAGTCTTTTCACTGATAAAATTGTCATGCATTCAAACATGGACTTGCCGAGCATACCAACATTTTACTAATTTCTTTTCAAAAGATACATTTACGTAAATCAATCATACTGTAGGTTGTCATTTACATTTCATAGCAATTTTAATTTTTGGTCTAAAAGTGGCATATAATATACCCTTTAAAAATGAAACGGAAAGTGGTTTTTATGATCGACATTCAAATAAAAAAAATTTACAATTGCACGAACGATATGCACTTAAAATGTTTGTTTTATGCAAGTAAAAGTCATTGCGTGTACAAATCACAGTCAATTAATCACATTTCAAAGTCACTTATGTGACCATATCGAGAGGTCAGTACTGCTCAGCTCCTCCTCTTTCAAAACACGAACGTTAAGGGTATTCTAGGCCTTTTCTCTTGCACCATCTGTCGATGTTGATCCACGGTCTGCGGTGGTGGTTGGCGATGGCGTACACGTTTGCCCACTTGGTCCTATAGATGTTCGTGAAGGCCATGACAACACATTAATGTTATTCCGCTCAATAAAGTATATGTTTAGTTGAGCTGTGTGTTGTTTAGCATTGTCCTGCTGGAATAACTCCCTCTGGTGGTCGATAATTGGAAATAAATGTATTTGAAGGATGTCGTCTCTGGTGCCGATAAGCAGTTACGTTGTGTGATACGTACACAAGCTTTGATTTTCTGTCATCTGACATCGCCGCTCAGATCATGACGCTACCTCCGCCTAATCTATCCACTTCCTGGACACATAACTGCGCAAATTGTACATTTCGTCGGCGGTAAACACGTGGTCTACCATCACGCTTCTGTAGCAGGAACCGAGAATCTAAATTAAATTCTGTGCCAGTTCTGGAATTCCAGACTCTAAACCTGTTGCACCATGTGACTCTTGCCGGTAGATGTAACACAGTTAAAACTGCTTCAAAATACTATTTTCCAGTTTTTATTCCATGTTTTTGCAGCATGTTTCTTATAGCTTGAGAGATGATTTTTCACAAACCAGGCAAGCGACTGCAGTTGTTGTTGCTGTGACTGTTTAATTCCGTAGATGGAATACCCGAATATACCGATCTTTACATTCTGTGGTTAGGAGTGGTCTGCCACCTTTTGGGCGGTCATTAGTCGTACCGGTCTGTTGGAAACATGCCCATTTTTCCTTACCAATAGACAGTTACAGAGAACACGAACTTGCCGTTGGAAGTGCTTCACAATTTCGTGGCTATTCACATTGTATGCACTTTTCAAATGGCGTTCTTATGTGTAGCAATATGCAAAATCTGCAAAAAGACTATAATTACATGTACATTTAAAAGATTCAATTATCATTGTAAATAAAAATTGAAATGATTAAAAATTCATTTCTATTAATTAAAACGTAGCTTTGTATGTATTAAATATTATCACTGGTACTAGATATCGTTATTTGAGAATGGTGTTCAGTGAATAGAGTGACAAGACAAGTCAAGACATAAACGTTCCACTTAACTTGCATCGCTAAAATAAGAATACAATTTTTTGATTCTATAAAAACAACATATTTTAAATTCTCAGATGATTTTAGAGTATTGGATTAAACAACGATATGATATTGAAATTATTGTAGACAGTTTCACAACAGTGGTTTAATTTATAATATTTTGTTTGTTTAAGGTTTTGTTATACAAAGTTTAATTCATACACCTTTATGTGATTTTAGAATATATGTGGATACAGTTATAAATCACATGACACCTGCGGATAGTGAAGGCGTCGGAACAGCTGGATCTGAATATAATGCACATGCTTTAAGTTATCCTTCCGTTCCTTTCTCACGCTTACATTTCAACGGCAGAGACGAGTGTAAAACCGATGATTTAAATATTCACAATTACCGAAATGAGAGTGAGGTGAGGAACTGCAGACTGAAATCGCTATTGGATTTAAAATTGGGTACCGTGTATGTCAGAGAAAAAATAGTAAACTATATGAACCATCTAATTGATCTAGGTGTGGCTGGATTTCGTGTTGATGCAGCTAAACACATATGGCCATCTGATCTACAGGCTATTTACAGTAACCTTAAAGAATTGAATAAGGAATATTTTCCAAGTAAATCCAAAGTATTCATATATCAAGAGGTAATCGACATGAATGACAATTCTGAACCGATCCATGCTTCAGAATATACTGGCATGGCGCGCGTAACTAACTTTATATTTGGGCTAAAATTAGCAAATGTATTTAGAAGAATGGATTATGCGAAATGGTTGAAAAACTGGGGTGCTGAATGGGGCATGCCTTCATCAGACGACGTAGTAGTTTTTATTGATAACCATGACAGCCAGAGAGGACATTATGTAGACGGTAAATTTTGTCTTGTCTTTTCTTACTTTCAGTATGAACGAGTGTCTATGTAAACCTCTACATAATGATTATAAACAGTATTTTTTTAATATTATTCCTTTAACGAAACCTTGTTTAATTTAGAAAAAATGTGTTTCTCGATTTCATTTCATCCTTTCGTTCATATTTTATTTCTTAAACGAAACCTTGTTTAATAGAGAAAAATTTGTGTATTTTCTTTTGTTCATATTTTATTCCTTATTATTTCAGGTTAATACAACTTCTTACACAGTCTATTTTATTTTATTTTATTCTGTTTTAAACTATTTAATTGCTACAGGTTATGTTTTGACTCACAAAGATGATAAGCTATATAAAATGGCAACAGCTTTCATGTTAGCTCACCCGTATGGCGTCCCCATAATAACGAGCAGCTATTATTTTGACAGGTAACTCAATAATGTCCCACTGTCATACATTTACAATCGGATTTTATTACTGTTTGTAATATTTATTTATATAAACGATTTTGATATTGAAGTTATAAATAATACTACGTTTGAAAACATATATAATAGTTCTGATTGTCTTACTGATCAAAAAACTTTTTTTTACCCTTTTTTCTTCTTATCTCAAAGGGTGACCTGTCAGATATTTTAATAAAATTCGAAAAACCTTATATGAAGGTACATGGCTTAATAGTTAATGTTGGACTACGTGGTTTGTTAAAGATAACGCATAAATTGATCTTTTTTCTTCTGAAACATTCACTATTGATTGTCGTTCTCAGTAATAAGAGTTATACTTTTAAATTTGTACTACCCCATATATTCAAATGGATAGGTTCTACTACTAAACTAATTGACATTGACAAGGTTTGTGGTTTTCATGGTATATTTAAGATTTAGCCACTAATCAAACTTCGGCGTCATGACATTGTTGAAACATCCAAAACGAGTAGTAAAAAGTTAAATAAACAAAAACACTATCAAACTAGTTTTTAACAAAACACATCTTAAATTTACAGAGCTGACAATGGTCCACCGCACAATGAGGATATGTCAATAAAGTCTGTTAACTGGGGTAATGACCTCAACTGTGGTGATAAATGGGTAGGTATATGTACTGATGTAACTTTTTTACCAATCAATTATTCTTGTTTTGTTCAAATGGTGTTTAAAGCTACTTTCCAACAATTTTTCAGCTATATCTAAGTGCCCAGTTTTTCTTCATAGAAGACTTAGTATCTAGTGAAAACACAGATCTTCAGGTTAAACTGGCAATCATGATAATGAAGAGAATAGCACATTGTTGCCTAACTGAAAAAATAAAAGGTTTTCTTTAATTTTTAAAGGTCTGCGAGCACAGATGGCGACAAATTTACAACATGGTTTTATTTCGCAATATAGTTGATGGAACCGATTTAGAAAATTGGTGGAACAACAGTGACTATCAAATAGCATTTTCAAGGGGCAATAAGGGATTCTTCTTGGTTAATACAGGCGTTAAAGATCTGTATGAAAATTTGCAAACTGGTCTCCCAGAAGGAAGTTACTGTGACGTTATTTCCGGTTACTATGACCGTGTCAATGAAAAATGTACTGGTTTACAGATCATTATTGACGATGATGGTACTGCAGATTTTCAAATTAGCGGAACATCACCTGATCCAATAATTGCAATTCACACAGGTAGTACATGTAAAATTGTATTATTTGTGTAATTCTATATTTAAATTATGAATAATGGAAAATTTTATAGTTATATTTAAGAAAATTATATCGATGCTAAATAGATAACAGAAAACATATTGCAAACCATACAAAAATTAAACCAACATAAACAAATATCACAAATGTAGACATAAAGTTGCTAACAAAACATCGAAAATGCCTTTTATTTACCAACTAAATAAATTATCAGTATTTCTGCCCTTACTTAACAAAATTCCAAACAGGGCCATTATGAGAAAACAGGGCATTATGACAGGGTCATTGTGACATAATGCCCTGTTTTCTCATAATGGCCCTGTTTATACTCATCGATGTCATTTTATTGACATTTTGTTTGCCTGTATGTCTATTCGTCTGCCTAGAATAATCTGTAATTACTTGTAAACATTACAAATCTGAACTGAAATTTTATATACTACTTAATTAGTACCAAGGGCATTAAAAAAGTGGCTTATCCAAAATGCATGTATGTGCAGATTTGTGAAATATAATACACACTGATTCTGACTTGTTATAGGCCCTTCTTATTCTGAAAATATGGTTTTTGGTGGGAGTACATGGCTTATTTCAGTTAATGGTCAGTTGGTTAATAAAAGTATTTAGAAATGGGTGTTTAAGTTATCGGTCTGCAATAACGACCCTCGGAGTCTGTAATGGCCCTTGACGTTGCCTCAGGCCATTTCAAACACCTCGGGGCCATTATTGCAGACCTTGAACAATAACATGGCCATTATGAAAACACCCATTTATTAATACTATAATAAAGTATGTTTCTGTTCGATACAATGACACAAAACATAAAAAATCCTATATTCCACTGTTTTAAAAAACGACTTTTTTACTAGATTCTCTAATCAAACTATGTTAACAAGAAAATGTGTTCACTCAAGCATGAAATATTTAGCACAGCCCTTTAGCCAGGCGAGATCTCATTATGTTGAAACAGTTTACAAAGTTTGATCAAGATGTTAAGAGATTGTTATAATAAAAAAGCTTCCACGCAAAGGTAAACCTGAGACGGGAACGGTAACGGACTGAAAACCTGTATGTTCCTATCGGTATGTAGACAGGAGGTTTATATTGCAACTCAGCATATTGAAAATGGATCCTTAAGTTATTTTATTTACTGCCTAAAAATTTAGAAAATGCTACGAGTTGTTTTATATGCACGGTTGAAGTAGTCTTATCTAGTTTGGAAAACGCTTTAGAATTTTGGTGATAAAGGCTCTTCGATTATTTCAACAACTATTAATGTTATACAGTCTTCATCGTTTTGCTTAAGAGCTACTGAAGTGTCCTGATAGAACAAAACGTGGGTCTGGCGTCGGAAATTTTAAGCAAGCGCAATGTTTAATAATGTCAATATGTCAAAGATGTATTGTAGAGTAAGGCCCGAGATGATGTAATTCTTTCATATCGACTTACTAGTAGTTAATTGTTATAGACCATCTGTCATCCAAATTCGATCCGATATTTTGTCTAGGCAACGTTTGAACGGAAATGACAATAAGTAACACAAAAATATTTATCAGAAATGTGTTTTGTCTAAAATTTTTTAAACACGTGATTTTAACCATGCTTTTATTGGTTTTCAGTTACTTTTTAGTTTTGTTCCTGTTTTTAATTTGATGGGGTTTTTTGTGTCGTGGATCTTTTTCTCAATCCATGTTTTGTCTTGTCACGTTTTACGTTTGCTATTTTCGTTAACCAGTTTATTCGTTGAAAATCTCAAAACTTTAAATATATTAATTAAATATGTCTTTTTTTTTAATTTTAAATATATGTACAAAATTTAACGGAAGGCCTAAACAGTTATTGGTCACATATTTTTATTTGCCATGTTTATCTCTTTTGATAGGTGCCAAAAAAGGAAAGAAAAACAAGAAAAAACTACCGCAAATAGCTGCTAATGCATGCAGTGTATATGATGAAATTCACTTTGGTTTGAACATTGAAATGCATTGAAATATTGCCTTTTTTCAATGCTTTATGATTCCTTTTCATAGATGCAATCATGCTGAAGGAAGTCGTAATTTCTTCGTAGCGATATGTTTATTATCTAAAGTTCTAAAACAGAATTAGCCAAATGTAATTATGGGACTAAAATGTCAAATTTTTGCCATTTGTTAACGTTATAAAAAATATCTAAAGTGAAGTTAAATGTTAGAAAATAAGTGTTCTTTTCCAAATATTTGGACCAGATATTTAAATGACGGTATTAAAGAGCATACATGCTCGTATATTTGTATTTCTATATCACATATTTTAGGGTTAATTTATTGGATATATAAAACAAACACAAAACATAGTGGTTTTAAAGTTACATAGTAGATAATGTCAATATACAGATACTGAATGCTTCAAACAGCACAAATAGTGGTGCCAAAAAGACCTTCTAAAATGAAGACTTTGGTCTTTGTAAGCAGTTTCCTTGTACATATAATACATATATCATATGACAAATCAAACATATCTTGATTAGATTAAACAGCGACACGTGATATTTGCTATTCATTGGGAGAACCGCTATTTATATGATCACATACACTATGAACCAACTGAGGACTGACAATACGATACACAGTTCAAATTTCATTTACAAAAACTGATAGTTACTGTGAGTTTACTGTTCACGATCTCTTAATCTCTGTACAAAATGTATAGAGTTCATGTCAGTTATTTAAAAGTTTTATCTTAATATTAATTGCTTCTATCCTGAATTGAAACAGTTCATGTCAGTTAGGTAAAGTATTGTTTAGAATTGTAAGAGCTGCTATTCGCTGTTTCAAATTAAGACAGCACTTGTAAATGTTTACCTTGATTAAGAATGACTAATATTTTATGTGGCAGTCCTTGACAGGGATCATCAATATTTACATAGATTATGAATGACTGATATTAGCTGTAGCAGTCCTTGTCAGTCAGTATTAGTTCTTAACTTGGTTTAGAATTACTGATGTTCACTTTAGCAGTCCTTGGAAGACACCATACTTTCACTTCTGTACCTTTCTATATATAGTAATGTCTAAACAAAGACAAAATGTCAAGACCTGATTAAAAGTTTATTACATGCAGATAAAATATAGAAAAGTGTCAAATTAACTCCAAAAATTAATTCAATCCTAGTCCCAAACTTATTTCGTTTAATTCCTTTGTTTCCTTCTAAATTTATTCTTCTGTCTTATGGTTTCACTTCAATTGGGATATATATTCCTACTGTGACAATAATTCTTTGATTATGCTTTGCAAACAGGCGTGTGATAAATTACGTAAAGTCAGCATGATAAAGATTTATCAGCCACAGAACGTTAAACCTGTACACAGTCCAAATAAATTTCTTTATAAACAAAGAAACATGGTTTTATTATATAGTAAGGAAAAACAATATATTTATATATTATTTAAATATATGGTAAAGAAATTTTCATTATATCCACGGGATTATTATATTATTGTGAACGCCTGTTGGATACAAGAGGGTATTTATTTGTTTTAAATCGAATGAGGTTTTAGCTGTGTCTCTCTCAGTAACTACAAAATTTATATATATTTGAGACGCATATATTGTAAAGACCTTATTTACAAATATATATCAGGAAAACTAACCAAATTTTGTCTTTTCAATCCTTATACACTTTTAGGGGTGGGGTTGTGTAATAATACTATTTTGTTTATATTTTAATAATTATCTGATAAGTTTATATTTCAAATGTTAATAACACCAGTGAACACAAATGCTCAAGTTCCAGCCGTGACAGGATGTTATTGTTTGCTTATCTGCATTAATTTTACGAACAACGCCTCCAAATTTATGACAGAGAAACATCTCGGCTACTCCACCAATCTTTAAAATAACAATAATGTGATATGATTCAAATGCGGCGAAAATTGAAACATGTAAAGTCTATGATAATCTTCGAATCAATTAACACGATCATATATCCATACAATTCCATTCATCAAAATGTCTTAATATACGTAAAACTTTAATTTTTTAAACGAACGACTACTTTGAGTAAAGATATTTTATTATTTAAAAAAAACATGTGTTTTATAGTGTAAAGTTATAGTGTGAAGTTAAATTCTGTCAGCATTTTGAGTCAAAGTTTTAATGGAGAAGGAAGCCAATGAACCCAACGATAACCCCTCCCCATACATTCACACCCAAAAAATTGTCGGCAATAGGTAAACATGTATGTACACATATTCATCCCATTTAATAGGTTAAAATTGTACATTACATAGTTATTAAATTAAAATATTAGTGTCACGTTCATGCAATTATACACAAACGTAGCAGTTAACGTTTTTGTCGATAAATATTTAATCCATATTTGTATATAAATTTATTAATGACAAACGACGATAGTATATCTCTGTTATTATCTATTTCAATTAAGCGTATATATTTAAATTACACAAATATAAACATGTTCCCAAGGACAATGTCCGTTTAAAATCTGATAAAGTGCCTTGCTTATAACCACACCGACATTGAACAAATGTTTTTGTATATTCCCGATGTACTCCTATGGACTAAAAACTACAATGTGCTATGGCATTCAGATGATTATATATTTGATTGATTGATTGTTTTTTGTTGTTCCTTTTTGGCGGATGACTAAATTACAGGTTATATTATGTAATAATTGTTATTTTCTTGCTTTAAAAGTAAATACAATGGCTTCAAACGGTGGCCGAGTGGTCAAGGTAGTTCGTCTACTATTGATCACGTGGTCTGTCAACACTGAGATTGCGGGTTCGATTGTCACTGCAGGCAGGGTGTACTCAACTCCAATCTTAATTGACAAGGATTGCCAGTTTTCCTACCAGAGGTGGGTGGTTCTCTCCGGGTACTCCGGCTTCCTCCTCCAATAAAAACTGGACGCCATGAAATAGCTGAAAAATTGCTGAAAGTGGCGTTAAAACGCCATTCAAACAAAAAAATCAAACCAAAAATAATTTTAATTCTTACGTAAAATTATCAAAAAAGTATCTTAATATTAACAGTGATGATTTATTCTTTCTGTTAATTAAATTTTTAACAAGTGTGCTTTAATTCTAGAACTCAGAAAAGACAGATTGATTCAGGTAAACTCACGACATTTCTTACCTTTTATAGCTGACCACGGTAGCTCAACTAATGATTGAACTTGGTGCAAAACCTGCTTACCTTTCTTGATTACCTGACAATAATGTAATTTGTTAGTGGGGTTATTATTGTTAATCTTTATTTTATTGGTATAATGCGATTGAAAATAAGAACCATATACAACATCTTTGCACACATTCATGCATTGCATAAAAGGTCAGCACATTGAACGCCATTTTATAAATATAATGTACACTAACAGGTGTTATACTCTCATATTAAAATCATTAATCTCTTGCAAAAACATTTTAGAATATATGTTCCAACTTACCACTTTGGAACTAGGACAGATATGAAAGGAAACCGTATACTCATTGTTGGCTTCGTTTTAATTTATAGACAATTACTTTCTTAAAGGGGACCTCGGTGGCCGAGTGGTCAAGGTAGTTCGTCTACTATTGATCACGTGGTCTTTCAACACTCAGGTTGCGGGTTCGATTCTCACTGAAGACAGGGTGTACTCGACTCTATTCTTCGGTAAATCGCAGATTTCTGGTACAGATGACCCAGTACAGATGAGCTCACGCGCACACATCTGTACTTGCTGCGTCATCCAATCAAAACGCCAGAAACAAGAACGTTGTTATGGAAGCATAACAACGTTCTTCTATGACGTTCTTGTTTCCGGCGTTCTGATTGGATGTCAGAGACAATGTAGTATAAAACAATGGAGAGTCTATAGGATATAGCAATGTGAAAGTTGTTGGTTTACGGAAGAAATAGGTACTTTCATGCGTTTTTGGGAAAGCCCGTGTGAACTTTCACTAGTGATAGAAATCCTTATGTCTTTTGGCTCGTTCCGCTGCGCTCCACTCGCGAAAAGACATAACATTTCTATCACTCGTGAAAGATCAACCGGTCTTTCCCAAAAACGTATGAAAGAACCTATTACTCTTAATCGACAAGGATTGCCAGTTTTCCGACCGCAGGTCGGGGGTTTTCTCCGGGTACTCCGGCTTCCTCCCCCAATAAAAAATGAACACCATGATATAGCTGAAATATTGCTGAAAGTGGCGTTAAAAACCATCAAACAAACAAACAACTTTCTCTTAAAATCCTTATCACAATTAATCTATTGTCGAAACACAGTGTAGTTCCTATTAATCTTAACCAATTTCATATTTTATTTCAATATCGAATCTGTAATACTGCTTATATAGAACAAATCATTTCTACATCCCAAAAGATGACTTTAATGTGAATATTTACGATATCTAAACATTAGAATTATAGTCAGGGCGTACTGTTTGAAGTTGTTCAATATTTTATAAAAGTGAAGTCAAACATAGGTATCATTTACTAATGTAATAGCAATAGGTGCAGTTGCCACTTCCGCTATTTAAGGAGAAACTTTTGCCTTCTTTCTTCTGCAACAAAAATAAATGAGAGTTCCTTAGATGTTTGTTTCCGATATCATAAATCAAAATAAAAAAGTTCATAATTAACGGTCAAAAACTGCTGCAGTGTAGAATGAAGGTGTAAATCCCAAAAGACTTTAAAAAAAATTACAATGATAAAAGGTGTCAAAGAAAATAATAAGTAAGTGTTTGTCATTAACAAACAGTTTAAAACCCTTAATTAGGTGATCTTAGTATCCTTTGACATGGCAATTTTTTTAAATTTTCATTCCAAAATGACTTGCTTAAAACACTTTGAATCCATACCAAGTGTTAAACGAGTATATATATTCTTAATCACCGTCATAAACGATTTACAATATTTATGGCGACTTCATAGTTAGATTTGGATATCACAATAAAATTTGTGTCCACAAATGGCAGCGTCCGTAATATTTGTATTACACGGGCAATTAAAATTAGTCACAAACCGGCAATTGACTTTATTTTTGATATTTTCTTTTCTATTTGAAAAAATTAAGCCAGCAAAAAATGATTAATATAATGCTTATTTATAAAATATAAATGTTCTACTGCTGTATAGAAATGTTAATGCAGAGCCTGCGGTTCAAATAAATATTAAAGCCTATGAGCCATCCTGACCTGCATTTATTATACTGATTTTTCCACAAGGGATAATTGCTCACAGAAAAGCTAAAACAAGGAGAGAGTTCGGACAGTCCAATTGAGGTTGCAATTGTTTGATCAACACTGGGTGTCTGCCATTCATATTGTGATTGATTTTCTTAATGAGTACCTTAAAGGACTCCTCTTATTCGGGACCTTAACTCGCATTGATTTTGCTTATAAGTAACGCGGCGGTAACTTGTGGATCAGAATATGCTTACTATTCCAACATATCGTATATCATCAGTGTGTTTAGATTGTGGGTTATGTTTGAGAGTTTTCTTTTAGTCATGTCGTTGTATATGCTGACTTTGAGTTTTGTTACTCCAATCAACCTTCTTTCTTATAAATTACTGTACTGTTTTGTTTTTATTTTGTACATGTTTTTATTATTAAAGAAATAAGCATCAATAGTATATTCTTATATTTATTAGCTGTCATTAACACAATTAGCTTTTATACATAATATTTGTATATAATCACAGCTTAAACATAAATGTCAAGTGTCAGCTACATGAAAAAATTAGAATACAAAGGAACTCCCGCTTCTTATTAAACGGCTCACTAACTATACTAATAATCACACCCACGTGTAATGAAGTTTTTTGCTGCATTTTGTAATTTTTCCCAATTGTAACTTTTTATTAAAAAACTATAGTAAAAATTATTCCATGAAAACATATTTATAAGACGATATTTCATAAAATGCCTCTATGTTTACATGTCGTTGTATGTCATTAATTTTTGTTTCTACCGGGATCTAACGTTACTTACAAAGGCTGGTCTGCTTTCGTAATGTTCTTTAGTATTCCGACAAACACCGGGACTTTTCCCGTTTAAACCGAATACGACGTTGCCCGGATTGTTTGAAACAGACGATGATCGCCTGCTCTTAGCTTACATATCAGTTCTAATTTTGGTCAAAATTTTCTATAAAAAAGAAAAAACCGTTCCATCTCAAAACTATGATTGACATTGAAAATAATTTTGATTTCAATTTGGACTACAAAAGGAGCACAATATCTACCAAAACGCGGTTAGCATTTTTTTTTCACGCAAAAAACTCAAACAAGACACGTTGACTTGTTTTATATTAATTGTTTGCCAAGTTTCTTGTGTTTTGTTGAATATGTTCGATATGGATATGGGACTGAAGAAAACTGTCCTTTTTTAACGATGTATAAAAATCCTAATTGAATAAAACAGCTGAGTGAAAGCATGCATTGTATTTTATAATTGTCATAATTGTTATACTATATATACACACACAGACCGAATATTACATTACAAATTGTATTACATTGTCATCAAATGAGGTAATTTTTACAGAGTAATGTTACATGCATATGTACATAAAAAGCAGATATTGCAAACTGTCGTGCGATTTTGCCGGAATAAAAAATCTATGCAATTATAATTTTATTGATCTATCAATAATTGACACTATAATATTGACTTTAGTTAACAACCATCTTATCCAAGCAAGCTTTCTACCATTTATAAGATGTTATGAATGTTTTTCAGTTAAATAATCGACTCTGTTAAAATGAAAATAAACGGATAAAATGATGTTAATCCGTTATTTAGTTACACATTTTATTCTGGCAGACAAAGTCACTGCATTCTAAACAACAACGTTATATATAAACAATCATATTTTTAATTACTAATCAAGAAGTCACCAATAAAAAAACCTTAAAAGCAAATCAAGCTATTTACGTGCAAAGCAGTGGCATTCAAAGACTTAATTAATCCTTTAAATTGAGGAAAGCTATTACTGTCCTAAAATGGTCTGAAAGGCTGTTTCATAGACTGGCTGATGCAAAACGAAAGCTTTTCTTACCGTGTGTGCTGGTTTAACTTACGTAATTCTAATACATTATTACACGTACAAATATATTTATGAGATTTTAAAATTATAAGATGTTGTAAACACACAGGGGAAAAACTATTTAGTATTTTTAAAGTTTCCACTGCCCGAAGACTAAAACGTGTAAATTTGAATTTTATTCAGACTCAGTTTACATATATATAGTCTTTCTTTAATGCAAATTTTAATTGTTTTTCCCATAATTTCAATATTTCGTACGTTGTAAAATGGAATACAATTGATTCGCTATACTTTATTCAAATAATAAATAGAACATTTCTTACAAAATAGCTCTAGGTGTGTTGTACAACAATAGTAGTGATCACAATTTTTTAAATTAAAACTAATTCCGTATAAACAGGTGTCATGTACGTCATACGAGGCGAACACCCGAACAAAAGCTGTGAGGTTTTTTGTGGAACAATGCCATTCTTATTGAACTGTGCGTAGGATCAATCAACTCTATTTTTCTCCTATGAAGCAAAAAACAGTTCAATGTCGACTGAAGGACACTAAAATAACGAATGTGCATGTACGTTTTTGTTCCTTCAAATACATATGTCACTGAATAGTACAGAACTGGTGATTGTTTTGAACTAATCACCTAGTGAACTTAGTATTCTAGGGCGCATTTCTTATACCTGAATCTAAAAATTTTTCAGTACAATGTTTCAAAAAACAGAAACATGATTAGGGTGATTAAAAATACAACGTTAAGAAATTGAAACAAACATGTTTAAAAAGTAACAACTGGCTTCGGAATAATATCGGAATCGTTTTTGGTTTGTGTTTAAGTTTGAAACATAAATCACTTGTGTTTCAAATGTTTCGATATCATGTTTCTGTTACAAGTAAAAGAAACTGTGAAACATGAAAATAATTCAGAATCATGTTTCAGATTCGGGTAAAAGAAATGCGCCCCTTGATACAACAGATACAAATCTATCTTCTTAATTGCTTATTTTTACCTCGCAATCGACGACAGTGGACTTAAAAAGTTAAGGTCTGTGACAAAGTGAACCTCGATTTTTCATTTCTATAGAGCAATATATCACCTGGTAATTGATTTCTCAGATTTAAGTTGTAACTTCTATGGGAGTTATTGTGGGCGAACGGACTGTGAGGCAACCTTAAGTAACATACCTCAATTAAGTCTGTGACTTGTTAAGGTTGTCTGTGTATCACTATCTGTTAGTACGTAACAACGTCTGTCCAAATCGTGATAAGAGTTTCGAGTGCCGGTCTCGTCCTTCAGCTTTGCAAGCTCACTTCCGGTTTCGGTAAAACCAGTATACATTTCCGGAAATCTCTGACACTTCTCCCCATTTTATTGAAATGGAGACGATCATAAATGTGTTGACTCCTTATGAATTAGATAGAGCATGCGTAGATATCAGCTATGTGGCAGCATTTTAGTTGATGTGTATTAACAGGAATAGGCATCCAAAAAATTGAAAAGTGTCTATTTGGCATTAATTCTAGTAAGGTATTTGTAGACTTCTGAAAACATGGGTTGTACTGGCAGTGTGTCACCTAAGTCCAGGGAATTATTATTTTAAAACAAACAGCATCTCCCCCACGATATCTTCATGAAGAGTCTTTCTCCCACACTCTTGTAGAAGTTCTATTTACAAATAAAACACTATCCACCATATAATAAATCTGATCGGTATTGGAATGAACAAACAGTAAAATAAATACAACTGGTTATTAAATGAACTCATGGATAAATCCTCCTCACGTTGGCTGTGGTCTTAGTAACTATTTCTATAAATTGATCGAAACTGTTAAGAGTTTTTAGATCGATCCAGAGAGCCTACCATTGATGAATATAATTCAACAGGATTTACATGAATAGGCACAATGGGTGTGGCCTTGGACTACGCCAATTCCTTTTTTTATCTACAGTCCTCACTTTAGGAAAAACACTATAAGTTTACCGTTTGGAGGTATCTAATCTCCGTCCTGCAATTTAGTTCTTGATTATTATTCATGTTTTGTAAAGTTTTGTTTATGGACTTTGGATGTTAAATATTCTTGCTGGTATGATACTATTTTCTTTCCATCTTAGCCAATCTTTTATTGATATTTTCTTCAAGATGTACGGAAGCCACAAAAGAAGTTATTTTTCATTAAGGCACCAAAAATTATGTAATGAGATATGTTTGATTAATTTAACAGCAAGGATAACTTGATCATCGACATACGAAGAGCAGAGAGTAACAAAATGCCTGTAACATTTCACTTCGTTATTATTGACAACTTTTATATCTTTACAAATACCTTATCGAAATAATTTTCCTGAATAAATTAAATGTTATTTTTATACTTTACTTTTAAACCACTGCTAGAATAAAATAGAAGTAAGGAGTAATTATTGGTTTTTTATTAAAACTTCAAGTAGGTATAATAACTCTATTTTGCACCAAGTCAAAATAACCCTCGTCGCCCTTTTGCACGTCGAACAAATAACTAGTTATTTTTCCATTCAATGCACAAAAGCACTAAAATTTTCTATTGAATAATTAGTTATTGTTCGACGTGCAAAAGCGCGCCAAATTGAAAAGATTAATCACTTATCACAGTAAAGTCTGCATCAAAACACTCACGAGTTCTTGTTTGTGTTTAGTTAAGTGTACTAATGTACTTACGAATATTAATCGACTTCGAGTAATATATATAATTGTTATTAAATCTCGATAGGGTTTTTTTCCCTCGGTCTCTCAGTCCTACAGTAAATTTCATTTTTTTAAATTTGAAACATTATGGATATTACCCTCAGTAAAGACCGTAATGGTATATTATAATTGTTACTCATATGTTTTACAATGTGTGAGAATTGTATATAGCTTTATATCCTATCGAGTTCTTAAATTTCAACAAATAATAAACTAAACTGAAAATCTAAAATGGGAAAATTATGTTTGTGATATCTTTGACTTTGGGAAATAAGCATACAATATTAAGAATTGGACTGGTAGATGGGAAAGAGCACAGGAACTTACATAATAAAACTTCACTACAAGTGCAAACTTTAATCGAGTGCTTCATAAAATTAAATATTATTTTCCATGTTTGAATTTAATACGTGGTAAAAAAAAGTACTACAATAATGGATACACCTTTTACTGACTAGTGGTATATGATACACAACCATTTTCATCAACAAATCAACTCACACACTACAGTAATGGAAGCGGGTGGTTTAGCATGCCTTAGAAACACTACAGTAATGGAAGCGGGTGGTTTGGCAGGCCGCAAAAACAAAGTTTACATAACTCAGCATTTCGTTTGAAATACTGTACAAAGTCTGACCATTTCTGTAGTTGCTTCAATTTTTGTTTTTGGTTCTGGAGTTTGCATGTTTCATGTGGGAAACTCGTTTTATAAAAATAAAATACTCATTTTCAAATTCACTTTTAAATGTTAAGCCGATCTAGTTGAAAGATGTATAAAATTTTTATTTTTCATCATTTAAATATTTTGCACACCGTAAAATGCAAGACAATTAGTTAAATGTCGTTATTCATACAATACATAGTAAGACTGCTTTCAAAACAATTTTAGTTGTACAACAACGGTACTGATCACGGTTTATAGATTGAAATTAACACCCCATTGTCAATCACAATAATCAATATCTGTCATGTACGTCATACCATGCGAACATCCGACAATAACCTTTGAGGTTATTTCTCAACAATGTTTTTAATCACTTATGATTGTAACAAGTTACCTAACTGGTACAAAAATAAAAATATTACTGAATAAATCGGTCCTGTATTGTGATTTCCTGCTACTTATCTACGCCTTATCGTAAAAAGCTCTTCAAATTTTCCTCTTGCAAAGTCCACTATCTGAATTCTTTCATTTAATGTCTATATTTTTCTAAATGTTTTTACTGTTTTTATATCAGGGAAGTTCTGTGATGATTTTTTGTTGATAGAAGCGGATACGTCCAATTCACAGTTGAAATACGTTTGACACTTATAATTCAAATCAATTTGTATCATTCATATTTCTTGAAAATTCTGGAGCTTATTTTCTTAACTAGTACGATAACATACGTATTTTCCGCAAACAAATATCAAATATATTATTACGTGTTTTTAAATTTATATTTTCCCGCATAGATTCATTTACTTTTTTTAACTGCACAGAGAGAAACACACGTGAAATATATCGTGATTAACATTGTCATTGATTGTTGAAACGTTTCCAGGCCTTGGTATCATAAACCTTCTCAAATTGAGATTTTCTCAAATATCAGAGTTTTTCCTCCAATTTGAATTTTCAAGAAATCTGTATTGTCAATATTTGAGTTGAGGACATGTTGACAAATTCATTTAATTTGAAAAAACCGAGCCTAGCACTTTCAATGAGCGATATATCATCTATAGACGAGAACGAATTCACTAACAATAAAGCAACGAATTTAAACTGTCAAAAGGAAAAATTTTGACCATTGTGTAGGAACGAAATATAGCCTTTGTATTAGCTACGCGAAAAACGTACTGTTTTTTAATTAACAAACGGTGTCTTGATCGTGGCACAATTCAAACACGATACGATCCGCGGCCAGGCTTTTCGTAGTATGACCTGGCAATTCGTACTTAAGGTCCTCCTGAGGAAACACTAGACATATATGTGAACCGCAACTAGGAACCCTTCTAGTAGGTCACAGTGACAAGCATTGCATAACTTGTTCAACGCAAATGAAATAAATTATGGTTATGATATATAAACTGCTGTTCACAGCACAACCGAAACCTATAACTATGCTTATAGAGAATACAAATGGAACGACACAATAAACAAATTAATAAACAGAGACAAAAAAAACCAGCAAGTAATAAAAGCTGATTACATTTTAAAAATAATTAGATATTAATCTGCTGAGTTTTGTGTCTTACACAAAGTGTAGAGTGGGCCGCAGTATAATATAAACGTAATTGAAAAAACTAAAAAGCGTTATATTGCAAGATTTGTTTAAACTTCGTCTTATATCACAAACATGTAACTTAATTAAATTGTATTATTATATATTGTTTTAATTGAAATAAGATTTTTTTAAATTGTTATCATGTGATCAAAGACTATGACATCCAATCGGGATCAAATAAATGTATCCTGCCATTAAAATCACGTGATTATCATATAATATGTTTTAAAACCTTAAATGTGCAACATTTTCGTAAGTTTTGAAGACCATCCCGTTGATACTTTAAAAGGACTTGACGTTACAAGTTGTTACAAGGTACACAATGTAAGCTATTATTATTCATGTAAATTAGAAACGATCTTATTTCGTAAACTATAATTTAAGTTATAATGTCAATGAGTGGTGACCAATTTATTGCCGTGTCTTAAAAACTAAGGGTTTGCCAATTTAAACTAGATTTGTGCTTGGAAGTATCGCAAAACAAGCTTAATTAATCTAAATTAGTCCAATAAAATACTTTATTATACTTCATGCAAAAATGCTGTCTTTTTATTGGATAGTAACCATGTGTTAATTTCTACTGATTCCGACTTTATCCCCGCCCATTATAGCAACGGGTGTTAATTTCTCGTGCTTTCCACTCAACGGGTGATATAAAAAAAATTAACACCCGCTCCGACCGGAGATTGCCGAACCGGATAATTATCACCCGCTCCAGCCGAAGTTTACGAGTGATATAAAAAAAATTATCACCCGCTAAGAACGAAAATTGTCAACCTGGAAAATGATCAGCCACATGAAAAACTAGCTGGAAAAACAAATAGCAAACAAACAAGCATTTTCCATTAAAAATATAATTCAGTACAATATCTATTTGGTAGTTCACGTTTCTTCTTTAGATAATAGGCATTCAGTATAATAAAAATCATACTGCCTTTGAACTCAGGTGTTAGGTTAGATTATCACATGAAGAAAAATATTATCACCCTCGACTTCGTCTCGGGTGATAATTTTTTCTTCATGTGATAATCTACCCTAACACCCTCGTTCAAAAGCAGTATGATTATATTATTATACTTCATGCAAAAATGCTGTCTTTTTATTGGATAGTAACCATGTGTTAATTTCTACTGATTCCGACTTTATCCCCGCCCATTATAGCAACGGGTGTTAATTTCTCGTGCTTTCCACTCAACGGGTGATATAAAAAAAATTAACACCCGCTCCGACCGGAGATTGCCGAACCGGATAATTATCACCCGCTCCAGCCGAAGTTTACGAGTGATATAAACAAAATTATCACCCGCTCAGAACGAAAATTGTCAACCTGGAAAATGATCAGCCACATGAAAAACTAGCTGGAAAAACAAATAGCAAATAAACAAGCATTTTCCATTAAAAATATAATTCAGTACAATATCTATTTGGTAGTTCACGTTTCTTCTTTAGATAATAGGCATTCAGTATAATAAAAATCATACTGCCTTTGAACTCAGGTGTTAGGTTAGATTATCACATGAAGAAAAATATTATCACCCTCGACTTCGTCTCGGGTGATAACTTTTTCTTCATGTGATAATCTACCCTAACACCCTCGTTCAAAGGCAGTATGATTATAATAAAATTGCATTTGTGAAATATTAATTTATCAACGCTGATGATCAATGACCGATCTTAAAATATTTTTAAAACATAGTGCATATACTAATTTGTTACAGCTATATGTTGCTGAAAGTTTGTTCTAACTTGATTGATTGATTGATTGATTTTATAATTTTAGCAATATTAGGAACACATTGAAAAAAAAGGTTTTAAATGTAATGTGCATCTTTATATGTCAAAGTGTCATAAACGTTCTTCACCGTCTGATTTATTGCTCATATATATGTGGATTACAGACACACAGACGGACTTGAGGTTACAGATAGAGATGAAATGTCGAATTTTCCGAGTGACAGAAATCACGGTAAATCATCATATAGATAGAGATGAAATATCGAATTTTCCGAGTGACAGAATCACGGTAAATCATCGTTTATTTTCACTCTCGGGTTTTTTCCCGCCAAAATGTCACAATGGTTTTGTACTTTACAGATATTCATCCACCGTTCATAAAATTTAGGATTAAGCATTAAAATTTTACGAAAACAATTTTGATCTATATAATAAATAGGATAATCAATTGGGCATCGTGAATATCCAAAATATGATTACTCGTGCCCGCGCACTCGTTTAATCAGATGCGTTTGGCGGCACTCGTTATCATATTTTGGATATTCACTCCGCCCAATTAATTATCCTAAAATTCTTTTTTAGCTTTCCTCTCTACCTTTGAGGAGTTGGGTATGGAGACAATTTTGACTTTTTTGAGACAACACTGCACCACATTTTTTTGACGTAGACACAAGTCTAAATTGCATAAAACATCAGACTTTTCAAACACGTCACTTAGTATGATCCGGGGCAAAGCTCGCTATTTTAATATATTATTTTTTTTTAACTAAATTATAGCTTTATATTTCCTCTTTCCAAGTCAAAAAGGCATCCCTGATCCGCATGTCTTTAGATTATGACTTTAAAACTGTTCTATTATGCAGTTTTTTTAATATAACGTGTAACTGGGTTTATGTAAACAAGGGGTTTGTGTCAATGCTAAGACGTACACCCGAAGGTCGCAATGTCACAGCTTTCACTGACTTTGATGTGGTAAATAAAAATTAAATTCATGAATAGGATCGGTGATTTTATTTTCTAATCCGACAACCTCTTACGATTAAAAAAAATGGACGCCATCAAAAGATTACCGCAAGCTTGATTGGCCTTCCAGCATTGTCTTAGTAGAAAAGCAAATTGTTAAATGAATACTGAAAAAAATAAAACTAGAGGTTTTACTTACTGTTGGTAATCATTATCTAAATATAGATGAAGCTGGTTCTACTTTGTATTATGACGGTTGTGATTGTCCAGCATACACTCACTGAAGGACGCATGGTTGCAATTAGAAAACCAATATCAAACGTAGCCGAGGTTGAGCAGCCAAAATGGCGAAATGCCAGGAGGTGGAAAGCAAAGTCAGACAGATCAATCGCAAGACAGTGACGATAACGGAGAACAAGACAGTTCTCAAGAAAGACGACCGTCGAGACTTAAAAGAGACACCAGCAAAGCCATTGAAACCAAACGAAACCTGATTCGAGAGAAAAGAGAAATAAAAAATCATATAGAAGCCGAGAGAAATTTACACCAAAACCAACTTGTAAGATTGAAGAGAAATGTAGATGACAGGAAACAAATTCGAAGAGGTAATCTGTAAGGAAGTCATTTTTATTTATTTATTTCTGCTTCAATAACGATAAAAATGTAAATCACCCATATAAGCATATCTTCAATGTAATAAATTGGGTGTGGTCAAATGGTCTCGATACCTGGAAATAGTACAGGTGAATGGGTGCCAAAGTTACTGATTCAATTTAAATATACATGTACATATTTGTTATAAAAGAGTCGTATAGAAAGAATTACTTCTTAAGTAATAATATTTGCATTATAATAAAGGCAGCGAGGAATGCGGTGTAAGCAACTTCATTGTGACATGCACTATTTTTATCGCGGTTGCATAAAAATGTTAAATTGATTTGCATCCAGTTTTGATGCGACAGTGATGTCAATGAGTTTCGTGTTCCTGTTTTGTCCTAAACATAACTATAACGCCATGGAGTGTTTATCTTGATATGAGTTTAAAACTGAAATTGTTATCTTCAGTTTTAGCAATCTTTCTTTAAATCCGTGTTCTGTATCAGAAAAAAAAAACGAAATAATTATAGATTATTTACGTTTTCTGAAACGAGATGCGTTTTCTCGTCCATATCTCATCGAAGGGCGATAGCCCTGAGATGAGATGACGAGAAAATGCATCGAGCTTCATAAAACGTAAATAATCTGTTTATCGCTGTTTTGTAACATTGTGACGTCACAGTGTTTATTTAACGACGTCTTGACAGCGAACTGAGATGGGCCCATCTCAAGCTAGTAGAGTGAGATGGAATAATATCGTACACAAAGATCAAAGGAAAATACTGCAAAATAGCGATAAAATATTTAACCAGTATTATCCGGATTCCTTCTTAACGAAAACTAGACTCTAAGATATTGTTTAAAGTTTTAAGTGGCATACAACAACAATAACAATTATAGATAAATACTACAAAAACATACCCTACTATGCACATTTATACCGGGGGCCTCGGTGACCGAGTGGTTACGTCTGACTATTGATCACGTGGTCTGTTAACAATGGTCGAGTTCGGATGATGATTCTTAGGTGCCCTCGGGTTCCGTTGTCACATGACATTTTTTGTGCGTGCGCAACTTTTCATTTGAACGCACTCCGGTTTCTCGGGACAGATTCCAATATGGCCGCAATAAACACCAACTTTCAGTTATTTCATTTATGACTCAGGGAACGATGTAAATATCTTTCTCTATCAAAATAATTCCATTTTAGGACTTTTAATGGGACTGTACAATATAAATCCCTATGAATTGCCTAAAATACGTGGCTATGTTGAAAACATATTCCACTGTTCCCGGGTAGTTCGAATGGGATCTCGGGTAACTCGGGTAGGATCCCGGGTTGTCATCCGAACTCGACCTAAATATCGAAGGCCAAATATTGTATGTTTGAACAAGGGAAATTCCGTCTAAATGTGTTTCTCATCAATTAACACTATTATTCCTTCAAAATATTTTCAAAAAATTATCAACAAAACTCCCTTTTTTGCAAAAAACCGTAAAATCAATTCTAACGTATCGTCTCTCGTTCCGACAGTCGCCATTTTGGATGCCTACTAACTCTGAGTCCGACCAGAGTTAATCGAGGACTGGTGTCAAAGGTCAGATTACGTCATTTGGGCACCTTCCCGAGTAGTTCGGGTAACTCGGGTACGATCCTGGGTTGTTATCCGAACTCGACAGGATGCGCGCGACTTCAATCTTAATTGACAAGGTTTTCCTACAGAAGTTCGTAGGTTTTCTCCGGGTACTCCGGCTTCCTCCCCCAATAAAAACTGGACGCCATTTAAAACTGGAAAAATGGCTGAAAGTGGCGTAAAAACACCACCAAACAACAAAACGAAACAAACACACTTATACCTATACTATTCAATACCCCTCCTAAAATATCTACAACATACTCTTATACCTAAAATATTCAATATAACTCTTAAAACACACCAACGATGCACAGCTTATACCTATATTATTGCGCTGACACCACACTCATTTCTGGACGTTTAGAATACTTGAAACATGTATAGAAAACGTTCTTATGTACAATTCGTTATTTATTATTCCTGCTGCTAAAACTGAATGCAAATTTCTTTAAAATCATATGGATGTCACAAAATTATGATGTAACTAATACACAAGTCGGCAAATCGGAATTAAAAGCTATCACTTTTCGCGAATGTCTATGACCTAGCTTAATGAACTACTGGATAACATGTTATGTAGGTGCTATTGCTTCTTCTGTACGGTATATATATAGAGGGAGTTAGAATTCGTGTTAAATTTCGAGTTCTTTGTTTATTTGGATCTATATATATTAAAAACCTTTTAGGATGGGTTTACAATTTAGAAGTTTTAGGTTACCCAAAAATACATTTTGAGGTACATTTTTGGATACATAAATTGAATAACATCCAAAACATGCACCAAATGGTATATTAGGGGTATTTTTCCCCTTGGGACGAGCCTATGTAAAGACAAAATTTATGACTATTCCCACCTGCCGTGGGAGATCAGGCTCCTATTTTTCATAATTGATGTTCGATCTCTTCTTACAATTATATAGAATTGTTTTCGCCTTCCATTGGTCATTGTCATTAAAAAAAACATAGTTCATGTTGTAAGGCTAATTCAATATTAAAGAAAATATTTCATTTACAGTTTTTCGCATTAATTGCACCCTTCAAGTTTTAAAATACATTTTTGTCCTGATCTAATAAAGAGTAGTACAGATTACAAAACTGTATATTAATGCGCTCAGAAAGAATTGATCAATTTTATTTCTTTGATTATTTCATGATTTATAGGGTATGCTTCGTATTTTTAGTGCATTCTTTTTTTCACAAAATAATATGGATATATTTGTGTTTCTTTTATTAATTATTTAGATCAGGGACAGTCTATACGTAGTATGAAAGCGTTGACCGTGCACACATTTTCATCATTAAGCATGAAAATGTACTTCGGTCAACGCTTTCATACGTCAATGAAACTTCAAAAGAAAGCATTCAATTCTTTACCAGCTTCATTGAAAATGTGCTTCGGTCAACGTTAATGAAACTTCAAAAGAATGCATTAAATTCGTATATTTACATTTTATTTCATAAAAAAATTCCGGGTCCTGATTCAAATCGTGCACAATGTATTTTAATTAAGTTACTCGGCATTGTTTGTTGGATCGGATTGTAATAATCATATAATGAACCGAATAAGAAATATACAAAATTATATCATAAAAAACTGAGAAATTAACTGTTGTCCCTTTTCAATTCATTTCATTCTCATTTTATTTAAACATCGTTCAATAAATCATTTTACTGTTAGCAATGTAATTGATTCTTACTTGCCCACACATTTCATACAGTTTAATTAAGAAAATGATTAATTACAGCCTCCGTGAATTATTTCTATTTTATAAGACAATTAGAGTACATTTATAATATTTTCGTACCTATAGAAAACATCATTTCCGCCATAAACTGGCCGTTCCGTCAATGTAACACACAATATTGCAACGGATAATTATAGCGCGTGTCGCTATTTGTAAGATTTATACGTCATATGCAATAGCTTTCCGGTGGGAGTTACAGTTTTGTAATTGGAACAGCCATTTAAAACACGCCCTTCTCAGCGCGTGTTGATCATAGATAAATCGTTGTGGTCTCAAAGCCTTTAAAGCACGTCATATTAGAATACAATTTAGATATAGTTATATCTCTAAGAAAACTGATTTTAATCAGTATTTTGCTTTACGAATCCTTTTGTTTGTTTTTTTTCAAATTGGTAATACTAACGAACCTGATGTTTTATACCATTTTCAGTGTTTTTGTTTGATGTGTAAGCAAATAAAAAATTAAATAGGAGAAACAAATATTTGAAAGTGTTTGCTTTATATGTCGCTTGTTTTCATTTGTGAAGAATAAATCGCGCGGGGGAGGGATTAATAAGGGTGAAAATAGTGTGTCTTTGACTGCTTTTAGGAAGGTATCTAATTACAGAAGCTGTGTTAGCTCTTCTCCCTTCCACAATTTTATATATTGGATTTATTTAATTTTCATGCCGTTTCATATATATGTCTGTCTAAAGAAATACATGTATTCACATTCACATATTATAACACATATTTTTCACATAGTTTGCATCTAGTATTGATTTTGTTTCATAATTATTTCTTTGTACCACTTTATTAGAGAATAAAAAAAACCTTAAATCTTTGAATTTCTCGAAATGGAAGAGAACTAAAGAACAAAAAGGTAATCAAACCAATCGGCCAACATGAATCGAGAGGGCTTTTTTAAAACGATCAACTAAGTCATGTTGATGGCCAGAGGACTTCTCAAGGAGCTGCATCCTTTTAGGTACAACAAATCTCCTTTGAGTACCTCATTGATAAATAAATCGGTATACCGATCGCAGCATGTTTTATAATGTATAAGTTATAAAATGTAAACATCATACGCCGAAGTTGAGGTAATATTGGTGTCAATGAACGGATTGATTGATTGGATGCTTTTTTGTCCAGCGAGCAGTGTTTCAGCAAAATGCAGGACGAGAACAAGTTTAAAAACAATAAATCAATGGAAAAAGAGGTGGGATGGAACATAGGGGAATACAATTTTGGAAAAGTATGAAGTAATGGGAATGTATCCTTTTGCAGCCGCTACACTGAGCCTACTCAAAATTTTTTATCGTGCATTGAGCGTGGTACTTTCAAAACACGTCACCCACTACGGTCCGCGACCAGACTTTCCGTATTATGATCTGACAACCCCCCCCCCCCCCCCTCCAACGAGAGCGTCTTCTCTATCCGCCATCCTGGGACGCGCTGGGCTGCTCTGTGGGTCGAACAATGGGAAATCTCTCAGCTTGGTCCCAGTCAATGAACGGAAAGTTGACAAATTGTAGGTTGATACATGCTTGTCGTAAAGTTTATTAGTTTGTTGTTTTTCTATGAGAAGACCCAAGAGAAAAACATGACTATTTACAGCTCTTGGTGCTGCTTTGTTAAAACAGTAAAAAATAAGTATACCAAAGAAAGGCATAAAATAAACAAATATAGATTCTGAAATATTTTTGTAAATATACATAGATCCAAGCCAAAAATATGGCTTCAACAATTTTAGAGATTTATTGATTAAATATGTGAAGTGAAATGTGTAACCATTTATTGCACTACTTATTGCTTATTTATTCATTTGTTTTTATATAAAATTGTGTTAATTTGTTTTGATAAATATTTTATAATTAAATGTTTGTAAATATCCATTTAACTTTTTATACGAATAACATAAATCTTGAAAAACAAGCTAAAAACACATTCAATACCAATACAACTTATTGTGACTTTTTTCTTTTGACTTTTTTTCGTGTGACTTTTTTTCTTGTGACCTTTTTTCCTGTGACTTTTTTTTTCGTGTGACTTTCGTGTGACTTTTTATCTGTGACTTTTTTCCTTTGACCATAAATAACGGTCATTATAAATGCAATATTTTTAACTACTCCGTTTTCGCGCATCAAATTTTCACTTCATGTTTAGTACATTTATTATTAGACGGTTGAGATTCGAAACTAGCAACAATAATGTAGCTTCCTTTTTATGGACGGAGCTACAAAGAGGTCCCATTACTCGTAATGGAGCAAAAACACTCTTGGGATTTATACATATTTTCCGCTATTAAACAGCTATTTTTGTTTAATTTATATTTATTCCTTCTCCTCCGTTCAGTTGACATTTCTACAATATCTAATTAAATAATTTAAACACTTTTTCGTAATCATGGCATTGTTGACAATAACTGAAATTGTGAAGTGTAGAATTGTAGAATCGTATCGGGGAAAATTTGATCCCAGCTAATGCAATACATCCGGAAACATTTTGATCCGGATAAATATTTTACCAAATCGATTCAGAAATTATGCATTTCCGGAATTCCAATTTTGACAACAATGCCATGATTACGAATAAGGTGTAGGACCACCATAGATTTTTTACTCTTCGGCTATATTAAAATTTGATAATTTTGACTTATCCTATAAAATTTACCTTTGTTCCAAATTAAGTGACACTTCTGTTCCCTATAAAAATGCACTGGCTGAACATTCTGTCAAAATTTCACAATATGTTTCATTGCATATAAGAAAAAACGCTCAACCTGAAGTCCACGTGGTCTAAAAATCTACTTTCACTTTCTATTTCAGTCCAAAAATAGTGCTTGTCCCTAATTGACTCTCAACATTTTTATGTTCATTTAAAACCAATAAAACTTTATCCTCAAGTTTCCTAGAATATTCAGCTTTCCAAAAATACCAAATTTATTCTGGTATCATGTGCGGTTCAAATTCTATATGATGCAAGAGTGAACCTGTCTGTTGACTAGTACTACTTTTACGTACAACCTCTGGACTGGTTCCCGGTATTTGGTGGTCCTACACCTAAAGAAGATGTTTTTGTTCAACAAATTAAATAAAATTTGTCCTGGTCTTAGATTTATGTTAGTCGAAACAAATTCTAAAATTTTGTTGAATTCCTTTCAGCGGTTTTCAAGAACTGCATATGAAACCATACAAAGACCTCACATGCGCGTTATCATGAAAAATTAGCTTGGTGATCAAGAAATGCATTATTCCTTAATTTTTCAATTTCTTAGTTGCAGATGTAAATAGCAAGCTTGGCAATATACATCCAACACAAAGACTTATTTCACACATAGAAAGGCACTAATTACATAATTTTATCATAAATTTTGCATCTTTTTTAGTTAATTTCACATCCCCCCTTTTTTACAAAGTGAGATACTGAATACCTTCAAACTGTTGGGATAAGACTTTTATCTCTTGAAATACATTTCAATTAAGAAAAATAGTATGAAACTGTCCTAATTATGCACCTAGTACATCCTGAGAAAGTTTTTGAGTTCAAATTTAAATTTATTGATATTCAGTTGTACTATATTTTGGAGGTGTACATTAATAGTTTCTAAACTGAGACTAAAATTTTATGAGTTTCATTAATGCATTCACTATTCCATTAAGCTTAATAGTTAAATGAACATTCCTTACTGAAAAAAACCCCACTAAAGTTCAAACTGGCATACAAAGAAATAAAATTATATCTTGCTTTGGTATGAAATTGCAAAAATTGGCCAATTTCCCCATTACTGCTCATGTTTAAGGAATTTTTGACAGAAGTACCATCATCTCAAGGCCCAATTATCTTAAAAAGTACAATTATTGCATATGGTTGCTAGTTTACTAACAAATTTACCCCTAGCAGGCATCAGAATAGAAAATAAATAATTTTAGTATTAACCCATGCCAGCAATGTAACCGACTTAAGCCGCAGGTGTACAATTGAAAAATTCATCTTTAATACACTATTTTTCTGCATACTAGAATGTCTACCAGTTCTAGTTTTATACATTTTGACCCTTTCATTACATCCAAAACCTAAAACAGGAGTTTATTTAAATTAAAGCACATTCTACAAAGTGCGGACCACTGCAGACACCATAATTTCATACAATATTACATAATACCATATTTAGGCTGAAATTTGACCCCCCTATAGGTTTTGGCTCTGATAAGCAATTAAAATGATAGTCTTGGTGATTTACCTTCTTTCAGTACCATTTTTATCAAAAGAAATAGAAGTTGATATACCTGTATGTGGCCTCTTGATAAAAAAGATGTTTTTGTTCAACAAATTAAATAAAATTTGTCCTGGTCTTAGATTTATGTTAGTCGAAACAAATTCTAAAATTTTGTTGAATTCCTTTCAGCGGTTTTCAAGAACTGCATATGAAAACATACAAAGACCTCACATGCGCGTTATCATGAAAAATTAGCTTGGTGATCAAGAAATGCATTATTCCTTAATTTTTCAATTTCTTAGTTGCAGATGTAAATAGCAAGCTTGGCAATATACATCCAACACAAAGACTTATTTCACACATAGAAAGGCACTAATTACATAATTTTATCATAAATTTTGCATCTTTTTTAGTTAATTTCACATCCCCCCTTTTTACAAAGTGAGATACTGAGTACCTTCAAACTGTTGGGATAAGACTTTTATCTCTTGAAATACATTTCAATTAAGAAAAATAGCATGAAACTGTCCTAATTATGCATCTAGTACATCCTGAGAAAGTTTTTGAGTTCAAATTTAAATTTATTGATATTCAGTTGTACTATATTTTGGAGGTGTACATTAATAGTTTCTAAACTGAGACTAAAATTTTATGAGTTTCATTAAATGCATTCACTATTCCATTAAGCTTAATAGTTAAATGAACATTCCTTACTAAAAAAAACCCACTAAAGTTCAAACTGGCATACTAAGAAATAAAATTATATCTTGCTTTGGTATGAAATTGCAAAAATTGGCCAATTTCCCCATTACTGCTCATGTTTAAGGAATTTTTGACAGAAGTACCATCATCTCAAGGCCCAATTATCTTAAAAAGTACAATTATTGCATATGGTTGCTAGTTTACTAACAAATTTACCCCTAGCAAGCATCAGATTAGAAAATAAATAATTTTAGTATTAACCCATGCCAGCAATGTAACCGACTTAAGCCGCAGGTGTAAAATTGACAAATTCATCTTAAATACACTATTTTTCTGCATACTAGAATGTCTACCAGTTCTAGTTTTATACATTTTGACCCTTTCATTACATCCAAAACCTAAAACAGGAGTTTATTTAAATTAAAGCACATTCTACAAAGTGCGGACCACTGCAGACCCCATAATTTCATACAATATTACATAATACCATATTTAGGCTGAAATTTGACCCCCTATAGGTTTTGGCTCTGATAAGCAATTAAAATGATAGTCTTGGTGATTTACCTTCTTTCAGTACCATTTTTATCAAAAGAAATAGAAGTTGATATACCTGTATGTGGCCTCTTGATAAAGAAGATGTTTTTGTTCAACAAATTAAATAAAATTTGTCCTGATCTTAGATTTATGTTAGTCGAAACAAATTCTAAAATTTTGTTGAATTCCTTTCAGCGGTTTTCAAGAACTGCATGAAAACATACAAAGACCTCACATGCGCGTTATCATGAAAAATTAGCTTGGTGATCAAGAAATGCATAATTCCTTAATTTTTCAATTTCTTAGTTGCAGATGTAAATAGCAAGCTTGGCAATATACATCCAACACAAAGACTTATTTCACACATAGAAAGGCACTAATTACATAATTTTATCATCAATTTTGCATCTTTTTTAGTTAATTTCACATCCCCCCTTTTTACAAAGTGAGATACTGAGTACCTTCAAACTGTTGGGATAAGACTTTTATCTCTTGAAATAGATTTCAATTAAGAAAAATATTATGAAACTGTCCTAATTGTGCACCTAGTACATCCTGAGAAAGTTTTTGAGTTCAAATTTAAATTTATTGATATTCAGTTGTACTATATTTTGGAGGTGTACATTAATAGTTTCTAAACTGAGACTAAAATTTTATGAGTTTCATTAAATGCATTCACTATTCCATTAAGCTTAATAGTTAAATGAACATTCCTTACTAAAAAAACCCCCACTAAAGTTCAAACTGGCATACAAAGAAATAAAATTATATCTTGCTTTGGTATGAAATTGCAAAAATTGGCCAATTTCCCATTACTGCTCATGTTTAATGAATTTTTGACAGAAGTACCATCATCTCAAGGCCCAATTATCTTGAAAAGTACAATTATTGCTTATGGTTACTAGTTTACTAACAAATTTACCCCTAGCAAGCATCAGATTAGAAAATAAATAATTTTAGTATTAACCCATGCCAGCAATGTAACCGACTTAAGCCGCAGGTGTAAAATTGACAAATTCATCTTAAATACACTATTTTTCTGCTTACTAGAATGTCTACCAGTTATAGTTTTATACATTTTGACCCTTTCATTACATCCAAAACCTAAAACAGGAGTTTATTTAAATTAAAGCACATTCTACAAAGTGCGGACCACTGCAGACACCATAATTTCATACAATATTACATAATACCATATTTAGGCTGAAATTTGACCCCCCTATAGGTTTTGGCTCTGATAAGCAATTAAAATGATAGTCTTGGTGATTTACCTTCTTTCAGTACCATTTTTATCAAAAGAAATAGAAGTTGATATACCTGTATGTGGCCTCTTGAGGTGTAGGACCACCATAGATTTTTTACTCTTCGGCTATATTAAAATTTGATAATTTTGACTTATCCTATAAAATTTACCTTTGTTTCAAATTAAATGACACTTCCGTTCCCTATAAAAATGCACTGGCTGAAGATTCTGTCAAAATTTCACAATATGTTTCATTGCATATAAGAAAAAACGCTCAACCTGAAGTCCACGTGGTCTAAAAATCTACTTTCACTTTCTATTTCAGTCCAAAAATAGTGCTTGTCCCTAATTGACTCTCAACATTTTTATGTTCATTTAAAACCAATAAAACTTTATCCTCAAGTTTCCTTGAATATTCAGCTTTCCAAAAATACCAAATTTATTCTGGTATCATGTGCGGTTGAAATTCTATATGATGCAAGAGTGAACCTGTCTGTTGACTAGTACTACTTTTACGTACAACCTCTGGACTGGTTCCCGGTACTGTAAACCAATTAATATTCGCGTAAGCAAACTTTCGCGGTTTGTATTCAATGGACTGATTCGCGAATACAAACTTTCGCGAAATTGATATCATAAAAAATAAATATTCGCGGATCTACAGATCGTTGTATAGAAAATGAGCACACAATAAATAATAAATATTTGAGTTGTCGTCCTGATATCTTTTGTTTTTTATTGTCGATCGATTTTTATAGCTGACTGATTCACGTGAACATAAACTCAAGTACATGTAGTTTAGTTGAGTTTACTAAATATATTTAATTTGTAAAACAAATAAAAACAAAAGATCTAATCAACACATTGAATAGAATAATTTTTAAGTCGACAATTTAATGAACCGTTTTACTTTTTTGGCCTGTCATGCCTGTAGGTGTACATAGTTCTTAATTACCAGCGAGATTGCTGTTTGCATAACGGCTAATAAGTCGTTTGATCTTTTAACACCTGACATAATTAAATAATTAATTCGTCGTTTCAAGTGCCAAACAGATGTCAATAACAGGACGATAAAAGACAAATAATCAGATTTTAATTAAAACCTAACAAAGATAACTGTTTTATCAACCGGAAGTTGTCATTGTGAAATCGTAGTTTAGTAATTCTAAATAAGGGTTTACACACACATTTGGTATTTTACACGACGTTAGTGGTGTCGCCATTCCTCATCATTCATTTTCCCAAACCTTTTCGCGGATATAAACTTTCGCGTTTGTTACCTCCTCGCGAAATCCGCGAAAGTTTATATCACGCGAAATTTTATTGGTTTAGAGTATTTGGTGGTTCTACACCTAAAGAAGATGTTTTTGTTCAACAAATTAAATAAAATTTGTCCTGGTCTTAGATTTATGTTAGTCGAAACAAATTCTAAAATTTTGTTGAATTCCTTTCAGCGGTTTTCAAGAACTGCATGAAAACATACAAAGACCTCACATGCGCGTTATCATGAAAAATTAGCTTGGTGATCAAGAAATGCATTATTCCTTAATTTTTCAATTTCTTAGTTGCAGATGTAAATAGCAAGCTTGGCAATATAAATCCAACACAAAGACTTATTTCACACATAGAAAGGCACTAATTACATAATTTTATCATAAATTTTGCATCTTTTTTAGTTAATTTCACATCCCCCCTTTTTAAAAAGTGAGATACTGAGTACCTTCAAACTGTTGGGATAAGACTTTTATCTCTTGAAATAGATTTCAATTAAGAAAAATAGTATGAAACTATCCTAATTGTGCACCTAGTACATCCTGAGAAAGTTTTTGAGTTCAAATTTAAATTTATTGATATTCAGTTGTACTATATTTTGGAGGTGTACATTAATAGTTTCTAAACTGAGACTAAAATTTTATGAGTTTCATTAAATGCATTCACTATTCCATTAAGCTTAATAGTTAAATGAACATTCCTTACTAAAAAAAACCCCACTAAAGTTCAAACTGGCATACAAAGAAATAAAATTATATCTTGCTTTGGTATGAAATTGCAAAAATTGGCCAATTTCCCATTACTGCTCATGTTTAAGGAATTTTTGACAGAAGTACCATCATCTCAAGGCCCAATTATCTTAAAAAGTACAATTATTGCATATGGTTACTAGTTTACTAACAAATTTACCCCTAGCAAGCATCAGATTAGAAAATAAATAATTTTAGTATTAACCTATGCCAGCAATGTAACCGACTTAAGCCGCAGGTGTAAAATTGACAAATTCATCTTAAATACACTATTTTTCTGCATACTAGAATGTCTACCAGTTCTAGTTTTATACATTTTGACCCTTTCATTACATCCAAAACCTAAAACAGGAGTTTATTTAAATTAAAGCACATTCTACAGTGCGGACCACTGCAGACCCCATAATTTCATACAATATTACATAATACCATATTTAGGCTGAAATTTGACCCCCCTATAGGTTTTGGCTCTGATAAGCAATTAAAATGATAGTCTTGGTGATTTACCTTCTTTCAGTACCATTTTTATCAAAAGAAATAGAAGTTGATATACCTGTATGTGGCCTCTTGAGGTGTAGGACCACCATAGATTTTTTACTCTTCGGCTATATTAAAATTTGATAATTTTGACTTATCCTATAAAATTTACCTTTGTTTCAAATTAAGTGACACTTCTGTTCCCTATAAAAATGCACTGGCTGAACATTCTGTCAATATTTCACAATAGGTTTCATTGCATATAAGAAAAAACGCTCAACCTGAAGTCCACGTGGTCTAAAAATCTACTTTCACTTTCTATTTCAGTCCAAAAATAGTGCTTGTCCCTAATTGACTCTCAACATTTTTATGTTCATTTAAAACCAATAAAACTTTATCCTCAAGTTTCCTTGAATATTCAGCTTTCCAAAAATACCAAATTTATTCTGGTATCATGTGCGGTTGAAATTCTATATGATGCAAGAGTGAACCTGTCTGTTGACTAGTACTACTTTTACGTACAACCTCTGGACTGGTTCCCGGTATTTGGTGCTCCTACACCTAAAGAAGATGTTTTTGTTCAACAAATTAAATAAAATTTGTCCTGGTCTTAGATTTATGTTAGTCGAAACAAATTCTAAAATTTTGTTGAATTCCTTTCAGCGGTTTTCAAGAACTGCATATGAAAACATACAAAGACGTCACATGCGCGTTATCATGAAAAATTATCTTGGTGATCAAGAAATGCATTATTCCTTAATTTTTCAATTTCTTAGTTGCAGATGTAAATAGCAAGCTTGGCAATATACATCCAACACAAAGACTTATTTCACACATAGAAAGGCACTAATTACATAATTTTATCATCAATTTTGCATCTTTTTTAGTTAATTTCACATCCCCCCTTTTTACAAAGTGAGATACTGAGTACCTTCAAACTGTTGGGATAAGACTTTTATCTCTTGAAATACATTTCAATTAAGAAATATACTATGAAACTGTCCTAATTATGCACCTAGTACATCCTGAGAAAGTTTTTGAGTTCAAATTTAAATTTATTGATATTCAGTTGTACTATATTTTGGAGGTGTACATTAATAGTTTCTAAACTGAGACTAAAATTTTATGAGTTTCATTAAATGAATTCACTATTCCATTAAGCTTAATACTTAAATGAACATTCCTTACTAAAAAAAACCCACTAAAGTTCAAACTGGCATACAAAGAAATAAAATTATATCTTGCTTTAGTATGAAATTGCAAAAATTGGCCAATTTCCCAATACTGCTCATGTTTAAGGAATTTTTGACAGAAGTACCATCATCTCAAGACCCAATTATCTTAAAAAGTACAATTATTGCATATGGTTACTAGTTTACTAACAAATTTACCCCTAGCAAGCATCAGATTAGAAAATAAATAATTTTAGTATTAACCCATGCCAGCAATGTAACCGACTTAAGCCGCAGGTGTAAAATTGACAAATTCATCTTAAATACACTATTTTTCTGCATACTAGAATGTCTACCAGTTATAGTTTTATACATTTTGACCCTTTCATTACATCCAAAACCTAAAACAGGAGTTTATTTAAATTAAAGCACATTTTTACAAAGTGCGGACCACTGCAGACCCCATAATTTCATACAATATTACATAATACCATATTTAGGCTGAAATTTGACCCCCCCTATAGGTTTTGGCTCTGATAAGCAATTAAAATGATAGTCTTGGTGATTTACCTTCTTTCAGTACCATTTTTATCAAAAGAAATAGAAGTTGATACACTGTATGTGGGCCCTTGAGAAGATGTTTTTTTTCAACAAATTAAATAAAATTTGTCCTGGTCTTAGATTTATGTTAGTCGAAACAAATTCTACAATTTTGTTGAATTCCTTTCAGCGGTTTTCAAGAACTGCATGAAAACATACAAAGACCTCACATGCGCGTTATCATGAAAAATTAGCTTGGTGATCAAGAAATGCATTATTCCTTAATTTTTCAATTTCTTAGTTGCAGATGTAAATAGCAAGCTTGGCAATATACATCCAACACAAAGACTTATTTCACACATAGAAAGGCACTAATTACATAATTTTATCATAAATTTTGCATCTTTTTTAGTTAATTTCACATCGCCCCCTTTTTACAAAGTGAGATACTGAGTACCTTCAAACTGTTGGGATAAGACTTTTATCTCTTGAAATAGATTTCAATTAAGAAAAATAGTATGAAACTGTCCTAATTATGCACCTAGTACATCCTGAGAAAGTTTTTGAGTTCAAATTTAAATTTATTGATATTCAGTTGTACTATATTTTGGAGGTGTACATTAATAGTTTCTAAACTGAGACTAAAATTTTATGAGTTTCATTAAATGCATTCACTATTCCATTAAGCTTAATAGTTAAATGAACATTCCTTACTAAAAAAACCCCACTAAAGTTCAAACTGGCATACAAAGAAATAAAATTATATCTTGCTTTAGTATGAAATTGCAAAAATTGGCCAATTTCCCAATACTGCTCATGTTTAAGGAATTTTTGACAGAAGTACCATCATCTCAAGGCCCAATTATCTTAAAAAGTACAATTATTGCATATGGTTACTAGTTTACTAACAAATTTACCCCTAGCAAGCATCAGATTAGAAAATAAATAATTTTAGTATTAACCCATGCCAGCAATGTAACCGACTTAAGCCGCAGGTGTAAAATTGACAAATTCATCTTAAATACACTATTTTTCTGCATACTAGAATGTCTACCAGTTATAGTTTTATACATTTTGAACCTTTCATTACATCCAAAACCTAAATCAGGAGTTTATTTAAATTAAAGCACATTCTACAAAGTGCGGACCACTGCAGACCCCATAATTTCATACAATATTACATAATACCATATTTAGGCTGAAATTTGACCCCCCTATAGGTTTTGGCTCTGATAAGCAATTAAAATGATAGTCTTGGTGATTTACCTTCTTTCAGTACCATTTTTATCAAAAGAAATAGAAGTTGATATACCTGTATGTGGCCTCTTGAGGTGTAGGACCACCATAGATTTTTTACTCTTCGGCTATATTAAAATTTGATAATTTTGACTTATCCTATAAAATTTACCTTTGTTTCAAATTAAATGACACTTCCGTTCCCTATAAAAATGCACTGGCTGAACATTCTGTCAAAATTTCACAATATGTTTCATTGCATATAAGAAAAAACGCTCAACCTGAAGTCCACGTGGTCTAAAAATCTACTTTCACTTTCTATTTCAGTCCAAAAATAGTGCTTGTCCCTAATTGACTCTCAACATTTTTATGTTCATTTAAAACCAATAAAACTTTATCCTCAAGTTTCCTTGAATATTCAGCTTTCCAAAAATACCAAATTTATTCTGGTATCATGTGCGGTTGAAATTCTATATGATGCAAGAGTGAACCTGTCTGTTGATTAGTACTACTTTTACGTACAACCTCTGGACTGGTTCCCGGTATTTGGTGGTCCTACACCTAAAGAAGATGTTTTTGTTCAACAAATTAATAAAATTTGTCCTGGTCTTAGATTTATGTTAGTCGAAACAAATTCTAAAATTTTGTTGAATTCCTTTCAGCGGTTTTCAAGAACTGCATGAAAACATACAAAGACCTCACATGCGCGTTATCATGAAAAATTAGCTTGGTGATCAAGAAATGCATTATTCCTTAATTTTTCAATTTCTTAGTTGCAGATGTAAATAGCAAGCTTGGCAATATACATCCAACACAAAGACTTATTTCACACATAGAAAGGCACTAATTACATAATTTTATCATAAATTTTGCATCTTTTTTAGTTAATTTCACATCGCCCCCTTTTTACAAAGTGAGATACTGAGTACCTTCAAACTGTTGGGATAAGACTTTTATCTCTTGAAATACATTTCAATTAAGAAAAATAGTATGAAACTGTACTAATTATGCACCTAGTACATCCTGAGAAAATTTTTGAGTTCAAATTTAAATTTATTGATATTCAGTTGTACTATATTTTGGAGGTGTACATTAATAGTTTCTAAACTGAGACTAAAATTTTATGAGTTTCATTAAATGCATTCACTATTCCATTAAGCTTAATAGTTAAATGAACATTCCTTACTAAAAAAAACCCACTAAAGTTCAAACTGGCATACAAAGAAATAAAATTAGATCTTGCGTTGGTATGAAATTGCAAATAATTGGCCAATTTCCCATTACTGCTCATGTTTAAGGAATTTTTGACAGAAGTACCATCATCTCAAGGCCCAATTATCTTGAAAAGTACAATTATTGCATATGGTTACTAGTTTACTAACAAATTTACCCCTAGCAAGCATCAGATTAGAAAATAAATAATTTTAGTATTAACCCATGCCAGCAATGTAACCGACTTAAGCCGCAGGTGTAAAATTGACAAATTCATCTTAAATACACTATTTTTCTGCATACTAGAATGTCTACCAGTTCTAGTTTTATACATTTTGACCCTTTCATTACATCCAAAACCTAAAACAGGAGTTTATTTAAATTAAAGCACATTCTACAAAGTGCGGACCACTGCAGACCCCATAATTTCATACAATATTACATAATACCATATTTAGGCTGAAATTTGAGCCCCCTATAGGTTTTGGCTCTGATAAGCAATTAAAATGATAGTCTTGGTGATTTACCTTCTTTCAGTACCATTTTTATCAAAAGAAATAGAAGTTGATATACCTGTATGTGGCCCCTTGAGAAGATGTTTTTGTTCAACAAATTAAATAAAATTTGTCCTGGTCTTAGATTTATGTTAGTCGAAACAAATTCTACAATTTTGTTGAATTCCTTTCAGCGGTTTTCAAGAACTGCATGAAAACATACAAAGACCTCACATGCGCGTTATCATGAAAAATTAGCTTGGTGATCAAGAAATGCATTATTCCTTAATTTTTCAATTTCTTAGTTGCAGATGTAAATAGCAAGCTTGGCAATATACATCCAACACAAAGACTTATTTCACACATAGAAAGGCACTAATTACATAATTTTATCATAAATTTTGCATCTTTTTTAGTTAATTTCACATCGCCCCCTTTTTACAAAGTGAGATACTGAGTACCTTCAAACTGTTGGGATAAGACTTTTATCTCTTGAAATACATTTCAATTAAGAAAAATAGTATGAAACTGTCCTAATTATGCACCTAGTACATCCTGAGAAAGTTTTTGAGTTCAAATTTAAATTTATTGATATTCAGTTGTACTATATTTTGGAGGTGTACATTAATAGTTTCTAAACTGAGACTAAAATTTTATGAGTTTCATTAAATGCATTCACTATTCCATTAAGCTTAATAGTTAAATGAACATTCCTTACTAAAAAAAACCCACTAAAGTTCAAACTGGCATACAAAGAAATAAAATTAGATCTTGCTTTGGTATAAAATTGCAAAAATTGGCCAATTTCCCATTACTGCTCATGTTTAAGGAATTTTTGACAGAAGTACCATCATCTTAAGGCCCAGTTATCTTAAAAAGTACAATTATTGCATATGGTTACTAGTTTACTAACAAATTTACCCCTAGCAAGCATCAGATTAGAAAATAAATAATTTTAGTATTAACCCATGCCAGCAATGTAACCGGCCTAAGCCGCAGGTGTAAAATTGACAAATTCATCTTAAATACACTATTTTTCTGCATACTAGAATGTCTACCAGTTCTAGTTTTATACATTTTGACCCTTTCATTACATCCAAAACCTAAAACAGGAGTTTATTTAAATTAAAGCACATTCTACAAAGTGCGGACCACTCCAGAACCCATAATTTCATACAATATTACATAATACCATATTTAGGCTGAAATTTGACCCCCCTATAGGTTTTGGCTCTGATAAGCAATTAAAATGATAGTCTTGGTGATTTACCTTCTTTCAGTACCATTTTTATCAAAAGAAATAGAAGTTGATATACCTGTATGTGGCCCCTTGAGAAGATGTTTTTGTTCAACAAATTAAATAAAATTTGTCCTGGTCTTAGATTTATGTTAGTCGAAACAAATTCTACAATTTTGTTGAATTCCTTTCAGCGGTTTTCAAGAACTGCATGAAAACATACAAAGACCTCACATGCGCGTTATCATGAAAAATTAGCTTGGTGATCAAGAAATGCATTATTCCTTAATTTTTCAATTTCTTAGTTGTAGATGTAAATAGCAAGCTTGGCAATATACATCCAACACAAAGACTTATTTCACACATAGAAAGGCACTAATTACATAATTTTATCATAAATTTTGCATCTTTTTAGTTAATTTCACATCCCCCCTTTTTACAAAGTGAGATACTGAGTACCTTCAAACTGTTGGGATAAGACTTTTATCTCTTGAAATACATTTCAATTAAGAAAAATAGTATGAAACTGTCCTAATTATGCACCTAGTACTTCCTGAGAAAGTTTTTGAGTTCAAATTTAAATTTATTGATATTCAGTTGTACTATATTTTGGAGGTGTACATTAATAGTTTCTAAACTGAGACTAAAATTTTATGAGTTTCATTAAATGCATTCACTATTCCATTAAGCTTAATAGTTAAATGAACATTCCTTACTAAAAAAAACCCACTAAAGTTCAAACTGGCATACAAAGAAATAAAATTAGATCTTGCTTTGGTATGAAATTGCAAAAATTGGCCAATTTCCCATTACTACTCATGTTTAATGAATTTTTGACAGAAGTACCATCATCTCAAGGCCCAATTATCTTAAAAAGTACAATTATTGCATATGGTTACTAGTTTACTAACAAATTTACCCCTAGCAAGCATCAGATTAGAAAATAAATAATTTTAGTATTAACCCATGCCAGCAATGTAACCGGCTTAAGCCGCAGGTGTAAAATTGACAAATTCTTCTTAAATACACTATTTTTCTGCATACTAGAATGTCTACCAGTTCTAGTTTTATACATTTTGACCCTTTCATTACATCCAAAACCTAAAACAGGAGTTTATTTAAATTAAAGCACATTCTACAAAGTGCGGACCACTGCAGACCCCATAATTTCATACAATATTACATAATACCATATTTAGGCTGAAATTTGACCCCCCTATAGGTTTTGGCTCTGATAAGCAATTAAAATGATAGTCTTGGTGATTTACCTTCTTTCAGTACCATTTTTATCAAAAGAAATAGAAGTTGATATACCTGTATGTGGCCTCTTGAGGTGTAGGACCACCATAGATTTTTTACTCTTCTGCTATATTAAAATTTGATAATTTTGACTTATCCTATAAAATTTACCTTTGTTTCAAATTAAGTGACACTACTGTTCCCTATAAAAATGCACTGGCTGAACATTCTGTCAAAATTTCACAATATGTTTCATTGCATATAAGAAAAAACGCTCAACCTGAAGTCCACGTGGTCTAAAAATCTACTTTCACTTTCTATTTCAGTCCAAAAATAGTGCTTGTCCCTAATTGACTCTCAACATATTTATGTTCATTTAAAACCAATAAAACTTTATCCTCAAGTTTCCTAGAATATTCAGCTTTCCAAAAATACCAAATTCATTCTGGTATCATGTGCGGTTGAAATTCTATATGATGCAAGAGTGAACCTGTCTGTTGACTAGTACTACTTTTACGTACAACCTCTGGAAAGGTTCGCGGTATTTGGTGGTCCTACACCTAAATAAGATGTTTTATTTCAACAAATTAAATAAAATTTATCCTGGTCTTAGATTTATGTTAGTCGAAACAAATTCTAAAATTTTGTTGAATTCCTTTCAGCGGTTTTCAAGAACTGCATGAAAACATACAAAGACCTCACATGCGCGTTATCATGAAAAATTAGCTTGGTGATCATCAAGAAATGCATTATTCCTTAATTTTTCAATTTCTTAGTTGCAGATGTAAATAGCAAGCTTGGCAATATACATCCAACACAAAGACTTATTTCACACATAGAAAGGCACTAATTACATAATTTTATCATCAATTTTGCATCTTTTTTAGTTAATTTCACATCCCCCCCTTTTTACAAAGTGAGATACTGAGTACCTTCAAACTGTTGGGATAAGACTTTTATCTCTTGAAATACATTTCAATTAAGAAAAATAGTATGAAACTGTCCTAATTATGCACCTAGTACATCCTGAGAAAGTTTTTGAGTTCAAATTTAAATTTATTGATATTCAGTTGTACTATATTTTGGAGGTGTACATTAATAGTTTCTAAACTGAAACTAAAATTTTATGAGTTTCTTTAAATGCATTCACTATTCCATTTAGCTTAATAGTTAAATTAACATTCCTTACTAAAAAAACCCCACTAAAGTTCAAACTGGCATACAAAGAAATAAAATTATATCTTGCTTTGGTATGAAATTGCAAAAATTGGACAATTTCCCATTACTGCTCATGTTTAATGAATTTTTGACAGAAGTACCATCATCTCAAGGCCCAATTATCTTAAAAAGTACAATTATTGCATATGGTTACTAGTTTACTAACAAATTTACCCCTAGCAAGCATCAGATTAGAAAATAAATAATTTTAGTATTAACCCATGCCAGCAATGTAACCGACTTAAGCCGCAGGTGTAAAATTGACAAATTCATCTTAAATACACTATTTTTCTGCATACTAGAATGTCTACCAATTCTAGTTTTATACATTTTGACCCTTTCATTACATCCAAAACCTAAAACAGGAGTTTATTTAAATTAAAGCACATTCTACAAAGTGCGGACCACTGCAGACCCCATAATTTCATACAATATTACATAATACCATATTTAGGCTGAAATTTGACCCCCACTCCCTATAGGTTTTGGCTCTGATAAGCAATTAAAATGATAGTCTTGGTGATTTACCTTCTTTCAGTACCATTTTTATCAAAAGAAATAGAAGTTCATATACCTATATGTGGCCTCTTGAGGTGTAGGACCACCATAGATTTTTTAATCTTCGGCTATATTAAAATTTGATAATTTTGACTTATCCTATAAAATTTACCTTTGTTTCAAATTAAGTGACACTTCTGTTCCCTATAAAAATGCACTGGCTGAACATTCTGTCAAAATTTCACAATATGTTTCATTGCATATAAGAAAAAACGCTCAACCTGAAATCCACGTGGTCTAAAAATCTACTTTCACTTTCTATTTCAGTCCAAAAATAGTGCTTGTCCCAAATTGACTCTCAACATTTTTATGTTCATTTAAAACCAATAAAACTTTATCCTCAAGTTTCCTAGAATATTCAGCTTTCCAAAAATACCAAATTTATTCTGGTATCATGTGCGGTTGAAATTGCATCTTTTTTAGTTAATTTTACATCCCCCCTCTTTTTACAAAGTGAGATACTGAGTACCTTCAAACTGTTGGGATAAGACTTTTATCTCTTGAAATACACTTCAATTAAGAAAAATAGTATGAAACTGTCCTAATTATGCACCTAGTACATCCTGAGAAAGTTTTTGAGTTCAAATTTAAATTTATTGATATTCAGTTGTACTATATTTTGGAGGTGTACATTAATAGTTTCTAAACTGAGACTAAAATTTTATGAGTTTCATTAAATGCATTCACTATTCCATTAAGCTTAATAGTTAAATGAACATTCCTTACTAAAAAAAACCCACTAAAGTTCAAACTGGCATACAAAGAAATAAAATTATATCTTGCTTTGGTATGAAATGGCAAAAATTGGCCAATTTCCCATTACTGCTCATGTTTAAGGAATTTTTGACCGAAGTACCATCATCTCAATTCCCAATTATCTTAAAAAGTACAATTATTGCATATGGTTACTAGTTTACTAACAAATTTACCCCTAGCAAGCATCAGATTAGAAAATAAATAATTTTAGTATTAACCCATGCCAGCATTGTAACCGACTTAAGCCGCATGTGTAAAATTGACAAATTCATCTTAAATACACTATTTTTCTGCATACTAGAATGTCTACCAGTTCTAGTTTTATACATTTTGACCCTTTCATTACATCCAAAACCTAAAACAGGAGTTTATTTAAATTAAAGCACATTCTACAAAGTGCGGACCACTCCAGACCCCATAATTTCATACAATATTACATAATACCATATTTAGGCTGAAATTTGACCCCCTTATAGGTTTTGGCTCTGATAAGCAATTAAAATGATAGTCTTGGTGATTTACCTTCTTTCCGTACCATTTTTATCAAAAGAAATAGAAATTGATACAGCTATATGTGGCCTCTTGATAAAGAAGATGTTTTTGTTCAATAAATTAAATAAAATTTGTCCTGGTCTTAGATTTATGTTAGTCGAAACAAATTCTAAAATTTTGTTGAATTCCTTTCAGCGATTTTCAAGAACTGCATGAAAACATACAAAGACCTCACATGCGCGTTATCATGAAAAATTAGCTTGGTGATCAAGAAATGCATTATTCCTTAATTTTTCAATTTCTTAGTTGCAGATGTAAATAGCAAGCTTGGCAATATACATCCAACACAAAGACTTATTTCACACATTGAAAGGCACTAATTACATAATTTTGTAGCCGGGCCAGTAGAGCAACAAATTTTAGGTTCAGGATGATTTATTATCAACTTCGTTATAAACCCTAAAAGTACACAAATAACAATACATAAATACAATTACAAGACAAGTGTACGAATAACAATAATAGACATATGTTAAAATAATACAAATAAGTTCTTTTCTATCGGATGAAAACCAATCGAAATATTAACTCTAATAAAAGTAAACTCTTTACAAAATAATAGTTTCATTGGTTTAAACTTACGAAGTATAAATCGGTGTGATTCAATACATAAGTATTTATAAGTAAACAATTACACAACATGTAAATACTATTCACTGGACAAGTACACAAACACAATAATAAGACAATACGATTAAATAAAAACATAGAAACACTGATCTTACCATGTATATGGTACATGGGTCAGACAAGGATTTTAACTACAAGTCCACTGGTTAATCGGACTCAATCTGTACAAAATAAATAAAACCCTAATAAATATAATGAAGTATGATTTATATTATAATGATAAGGATTGAACAATATTAAATTATATAGTTCATCAACCAAAAATAACTGGATTCACCAATAATTTAATTACATATTAAAATTGGCATTATAAATCATTTTACATCTGAACCCATTGTAAATATCGATTTAAAAGTAAAACATTTATCAATTATAAACTCTTACTCTGTTTCAATCAAAAATCACACTTATTCTCAGATTTATACTTAAAGAATTATAAGAAGGAAATTACAGATTACAGAAATGTTAAAAATTGACCTTGTTAGAATAAATAATTCATCCAGAAGTATTGTTCCAAAAATATGTTTGTTATAGGAATATGTCTTTAGTTTGTTGAAAAGCGTTAATTTCAAAATGTCCACATCAGACCAAGAACATTCAAATTCTGCCAGTAAATTCCCATTAACCAATCAGAACACGAGAATTGTACATATGACTATGCCAACCAATAGAAAATAGATAATAGGAAATACAGTACTGAACAGAGTTAACATACCAAAGAAACTACTGGAAATAGAAATACAGTACAGACTAGAGCTAACGTGTCAAAGTAGATAACTATGTCACATTAAGCAGAAATGGTCAATTAGTCAATCAGTCAAAGAAATAAGTACAGCAATTTAATATAAATTAGACTGAAATATAAAATCAATATTAATATAAAACACTCTACCACATACTCCCCCGTCATCTAAAATGACGTATGATGTTGCTTTCAAATGTCTGTCCCTGATCTGAATGTATTCTTCCTGGCATTCCGTAATGTACAATAAAGTTGTTGAACAGTGCTTCTGCTGTTGTTTTTGCAGTTTGGTTGCGAATTGGAATAGCTACAGCATAACGAGTAAAATGGTCAGTGATAACTAAAATATCTTGAATTCCTCCTTTAGATGGTTCCAATTTGAGATAGTCGATGCAAATTAATTCCATAGGTTGTGTTGATGTTATTGATACCAGTGGTACCTTTTCTGGGAGTTTCTTTCTTCTTACACATCTATCACATTTCTGTATCCAATCTTCTATATCCTTAGTCATTCCAGGCCAATAAAATCTTTCTCGAATAAGACTGGTGGTTCTGTCCTTGCCTGGATGACACATCTCATTGTGTAATGCTTCTAGTACGATGTTTATGTATGATGATAGTAATACCAATTGACGACGTTTCTGGTTATCCTCTGTCACTTCTCTATAAAGTACATCATCAATAATTGCGAGATGTTTCCATTGCTTCTGAACTGGACTTGGTATCTTGTGTTCTTTCTTTGGTGAATGGCCCGACTTCAGTAGTTTAATCCAGGTTTGCAAAGATGAATCCATTATTTGTGCATGTGACCAGTTGATATCTGTAGAAACATCCATATGCATATCCATTGTGTTGATGTTTACTACATCTGGTGATATGGCATACGCTTCTACTAAAGGTGTTTTTCTACATTCCCAAATTGCTTGAATGGATTCTCTGCTGATGGTGTTAAGTCTAGATAAACTATCTGCATCGGCATTGGATTTTCCTGGTCTGTATTCAATTTCAAAATCGTATGCGGCGAGTCTAGCGAGCCAACGATGTCCAGTTGCATCAAGTCTTGCCGTCGTGAGAACATAGGTAAGAGGGTTATTGTCTGTCAACACCCTGAACTTGGCTCCGCTAAGGTAGTCATGGAACTTGTCGCTGATCGCCCATTTCAAGGCAAGAAATTCCAACTTGTGTGCGGGGTAATTCTGCTCTGCTTTGGTCAATGCCCTACTGGCATATGCAATTACACGAAGTTGTCCTTCCTGCTCTTGATAGGGTACAGCTCCAAGTCCTTGTCCACTAGCATCTGTATGGAGTTCGAATGGCTTTCCATAATCTGGATATCCAAGTATAGGTGCTGATACTAACAGATCCTTTAGATGGTTAAAGGCCTTCTCTTGTTCACATGTCCACTGCCAGGGTTTTTGTTCGTGTTTCTTCTTTCCTTTCTTTGTCACAGGTGATGGCATAATCGATGTTAGTGGGTTGGCTATCTTACTAAAGTTTGGACTAAATCTTCTAAAGTATCCTACGAAGCCAATAAATCTTCGAACATCCTCTGGTGACTTTGGGATAGGCCAATTCTTTACTTTTTCAACTTTTTCTGGATCTGTCTCTACTCCTGCTTCTGAGACAACATGTCCAACATATTTGACCTTTGGTTTGAAGAAAGAGCATTTCGAAGGTGACAGTTTCAAATTTGCCTCTCTAATTCTGTCAAAAACTATTTTGAGTCTTTCTAGATGTTCTTCAAATGTTCGTGCAAAGATGATGATGTCGTCAATGAATACACAACAGATGCGCATGTGTAGATCCTGTAAACAGTCCTGCATAAGTCTTTGGTAAGTAGCTGGAGCACAGGCTAGTCCAAATGGCATTCTGTTGTACTCGAACAGTCCTAAAGGTCCTACAGTAAAGGCTGTTCTCTCCTTATGCTGCTCCAAAATTTCGACCTGATGATATCCCGATTTCATATCAATGGTGCTGAAATATTTGTTGCCAGCCATGCAATCGAGCATATCTTCTATCCGTGATCCATTCTTTTTCTTGACTAAAACAACGTTTGAAGCATAAGGACTGTGCGACTTCCTGATGATATCAGCTCGTAACATCTGATGTAGATGACTCTTTACATCTTCATACATTGCTGGAGGTATGTGTCGATATCGCTGTTTAAATGGTCGCTCGTCCTCTAAGTTGATCTCATGTTTTACTATAGAAGTATGTCCTATGTCATAATCGTCCTTCGAGAAAATGTCCTGATAAGACATGATAAATTCTTTTCCTTGTTGAAGTTCTGTTTCTGTAATGTTGCCAGTAGATATCTCTACTTGTTCTAGTAATGGTGGTGAAAATTCTTTGTTCGCTTCAGATGTAAAGTCTTGTATGAGCACAGGTTGTAGTTCACATATTACTGCATTCGATGGTATGGATACTGTTCTTGTAGTAACGTTACTAATTTTCACGTTGAAAATGCTATTGTGTTGGTACTTATAGTCGATTAATACTGGGTCAATATCCAAATCATCTGGTATTACTGATGATGCTGTAGGATGAGTGATAGCAGGTGTGAAATGGTAAGGCATCTCCTTAGCAGTCATAGCTTTGATAATGATGTTACTATTTGGTGGTACAGTAATTCTTCTGTTTTCTGCTGATTTCACCAGTGATATTTTGTTATTTGTCTTACGTAATTCTTTTTCACGTAGCAGGATGCAACGAAAAGATGAATACCAAGGTGTAGTTAATTTTGCTGTTTGAAGAAATCGAGATCCATAACATTCCTTATAGTTGTCCATGATGGTGGATAAAATGTTTGTTCCTAGAAGTACTGGTACTTTAGAATGGTATGCACTCTCTGGTATTACTAGAAAAATACATGGGTAGGTAGTGTTTGTTTTCTCAAGTTGAATGGAAGCTTCTATGAATCCATGGTATGGTAATGCCTGCCCATCTGCACACTCTATATGTATGATGTTATCTAAGGGTTTAAGTGGTATCTCCTTCAAGTAATCATCATAAAATTTCTGTGAAATAGTTGAGACTGTGGATCCAGTATCTAACAAGGTTGATGTTTCAATTCCATTTAGATAGATGGTACTTTCAGTTGGTCTTCCACAGAGTCCGGGTGGTATAAGTTTCACTGCTGAATTTAAGTTAGGGCAATATTGTTCCATGTCTATCGGCTGCCCTGCGTCGATGACATCTTCTAGATTAAAGGCTTCCCATTTACATCTGTGTTACTGCGGCATCCTTTGGCTATGTGACCTTCTCTATGACAACGATAACAAATTACATCAGCAAATTTGAAGGTACCAGTCTGTTGCTGCTGCTGTTGTACATATCCTCTACCATAACCTCTACCTCTGAATTTACTTCCTCTACTTCTACCTCTGTTGTAGTTGTATCCCTGTTGGTATTTGTAAGGTTGTTGTGATGAATTCTGTGGTTGTTGTTGTTGATATCCTGTGTGTTGCTGTTGTTGTGATTCCAGTTTCTCTAAACGTGTATTGATTTGCTTTAATATTCCTGTAAGCTCTGAGTTATCTTTTTCTTCTGCTACTATGGCCTGTTTGGAAGTTCCTTTAACATTACTAATAACTGGATGGTCTAACTGATGTTCCTTTTCTATTCTCCTTAGTGCTGTTCTCAATGCATCAAAATTACTGTAGCGCTCTATCTCATAATGGGTTACATCTTTCAATGATGGCTTCAATCCCTTCCATAACATATCATGCAGCATGGAATCGGCTTGCGTTCTACTAACTTTCTGTGCAGCAATAGCCCTATCCAGAATTCCCTCCAAGCGACAACTCCATGTAGAAACATCCTCATGTTCAGCTGGTCTAGCGTTGTAAAAGTCACTCATTACTGTTTCCAATTCATCTACACTTCCATAAACACTTTCCATCTTCATCAATAGTTCAGTCAAAGAAGCATCTGGTCCCAATCTCATGGCTACAAGTCCAGCTTCTCCTCGTACGGACCTTCTAATGGCTTGAATAAGAGCTTCTTCTGAATGGATTCCATCTTTAATCAATCCCATTATCTCATATCGCCATAACTCATATGATGTTTCTCCACCCTTCTTGTCTTTACTTCCAGAAAATGTATTGAGTCTGGGTGGCTGGATATTTGGTGATGAAGTATTGGTATATGGTTCCTTTTTCACTGCACTGCCCATTTTTTCCATTGCAAATGCTCCAATCCATTGCTCAAATTCCTTTGGGTTGGATGCTTTTGGCTTAATGTTCATTTTCTGCAGTGTGGAAATAAGTTCTTTGTATTCCTCAGGTACTTGCTCTGTCATGGTGTCAATATATAATACAGATTCAATCTGTTTCTATAAATATGGATATACTATAAATTAACCTGAAAGTTATTGAAATACAAATATGCTGAAAAATTTAAAGAAAGGAAAAGAAAATATTAGTAATCTGAAAAGTAAAACAAATATGCTGAAATAAATGAAAAGCTGAAACACAAGTATGCTGAAATATTTAAAGAAAGAAAAAAAAATATATTAATAATCTGAAAAATAAAACAAATATGCTGAAATAGATGAAAAGCTGAAATACAAATATGCTGAAAAATTTAAAGAAAGAAAAAAAATATTAATAATCTGAAATAAAGAAAAATAAATAATTTACAAAATTAGAAAACCTAGAGGAATATAAATAAAATAATAATATCAATTAATTTTATACAGTACCTACAATAAACTAAAGTACCTAAAATAGAAAGAAAAAATCAATGTAATAACCTTAAATAAAGTAAAGCTACAAGGAAAAACAAATATGAAAGCTACAAGGAAAAACAAATATGAATGCTACAAGGAAAAACAAATATGAAAACTACAAGAAAAAACAAATATGAAAGCTACAAGGAAAAAAAATCAAATTAATAAACTTAAATAAAGTATAAAAGCTCCAAAGACAACAAAATGACCTACAATAACTATCTAAATAAAGAAGGAAAATATATACAAGATATGAATATAAACACTGCATGTACTGGATCTGAAATGAAAGTGTATCTATTATTGCTATTAAAAAAAATGAAAATATGAAAATACTTAAATAATATATAAATAATCTAAGTATCTGAAAATATCATATATATAAATGAACAGCATCTGAAATATAAAACGAAAAAAAAAACTAATTTCAGATAAGGAAAAAAAAATTTAATAAATAGTTTAATAATCAATCTATAGAAATCAAATCTATTAATTAGTATTAAAGTAAATAATAAATCAGTGTTATAAAGTAACTACCTAAATATTAAATATATATATATAAGGCTTATGTCCCCTGAAATTAAGTATAATTAATATATTTATTTACTGTAAGTAATAACACAATCAATATACTAGGTAAAAAAAATTTATCAAAGTCAAGTAAAGTATTTGTCAAAGTAAAGTCAGTCAAAGCAAAGTCTCAGTCACAGTAAAGCAAAGTTTCAGATGTCGAAGCAAAAGCAAAGTACCAGTCAAAGCAAAAGCAATCAAAAGCACACAATATAGTAAGTACAGTTATTAAAGTAAGACAATATAGTAAGTACAGTTGACAAAGTATGAAACAAACACAGTCAACACAAATATAAACACCAAGTACAACTAAAGTGAATATACACAACAACCAAACAATACAAGTATCTAGAACTAAACCCTATGTGTATGTAAGTTTTATATGTGTAAACCTACATGTATGCAAGTTTTATCTGTAAAGGGGTGGATACTTACTAATAAACCAACTGTCTGCTGTCTTCAATTTGTAAAAAGGGGGGATGTGAAATGAACTAAATATCATAAATTTTGCATCTTTTTTAGTTAATTTCACATCCCCCCTTTTTACAAAGTGAAATACTGAGTACCTTCAAACTGTTGGGATAAGACTTTTATCTCTTGAAATACATTTCAATTAAAAAAAAATAGTATGAAACTGTCCTAATTATGCACCTAGTACATCCTGAGAAAGTTTTTGAGTTCAAATTTAAATTTATTGATATTCAGATGTACAATATTTTGGAGGTGTACATTAATAGTTTCTAAACTGAGACTAAAATTTTATGAGTTTCATTAAATGCATTCACTATTCCATTAAGCTTAATAGTTAAATGAACATTCCTTAATTAAAAAAACCCACTAAAGTTCAAACTGGCATACAAAGAAATAAAATTATATCTTGCTTTGGTATGAAATTGCAAAAATTGGCCAATTTCCCATTACTGCTCATGTTTAAGGAATTTTTGACAGAAGTACCATCATCTCAAGGCCCTATTATCTTTAAAAAGTACAATTATTGCATATGGTTACTAGTTTACTAACAAATTTACCCCTAGCAAGCATCAGATTAGAAAATAAATAATTTTAGTATTAACCCATGCCAGCAATGTAACCGACTTAAGCCGCAGGTGTAAAATTGACAAATTCATCTTAAATACACTATTTTTCTGCATACTAGAATGTCTACCAGTTCTACTTTTATACATTTTGACCCTTTCATTACATCCAAAACCTAAAACAGGAGTTTATTTAAATTAAAGCACATTCTACAAAGTGCGGACCACTGCAGACCCCATAATTTCATACAATATTACATAATACCATATTTTGACCCCCCTAAAGGTTTTGGCTCTGATAAGCAATTAAAATGATAGTCTTGGTGATTTACCTTCTTTCAGTACCATTTTTATCAAAAGATATAGAAGTTGATATACATGTATGTGGCCTCTTGAGGTGTAGGACCATCATAGATTTTTTACTCTTCGGCTATATTAAAATTTGATAATTTTGACTTATCCTATAAAATTTACCTTTGTTTCAAATTAAGTGACACTTCTGTTTCCTATAAAAATGCACTGGCTGAACATTCTGTCAAAATTTCACAATATGTTTCATTGCATATAAGAAAAAACGCTAAACCTGAAGTCCACGTGGTCTAAAAATCTACTTTCACTTTCTATTTCAGTCCAAAAATAGTGCTTGTCCCTAATTGACTCTCAACATTTTTATGTTCATTTAAAACCAATAAAACTTTATCCTCAAGTTTCCTAGAATATTCAGCTTTCCAAAAATACCAAATTTATTCTGGTATCATGTGCGGTTCAAATTCTATATGATGCAAGAGTGAACCTGTCTGTTGACTAGTACTACTTTTACGTACAACTTCTGAACTGGTTCCCGGTATTTGGTGGTTCTACACCTAAATAAGATGTTTTTGTTCAACAAATTAAATAAAATTTGTCCTAGTCTTAGATTTATGTTAGTCGAAACAAATTCTAAAATTTTGTTGAATTCCTTTCAGCGGTTTTCAAGAACTGCATGAAAACATACAAAGACCTCACATGCGCGTTATCACGAAAAATTAGCTTGGTGATCAAGAAATGCATTATTCCTTAATTTTTCAATTTCTTAGTTGCAGATGTAAATAGCAAGCTTGGCAATATACATCCAACACAAAGACTTATTTCACACATAGAAAGGCACTAATTACATAATTTTATCATAAATTTTGCATCTTTTTTAGTTAATTTCACATCCCCCCCTTTTTACAAAGTGAGATACTGAGTACCTTCAACTGTTGGGATAAGACTTTTATCTCTTGAAATACATTTCAATTAAGAAAAATAGTATGAAACTGTCCTAATTATGCACCTAGTACATCCTGAGAAAGTTTTTGAGTTCAAATTTAAATTTATTGATATTCAGTTGTACTATATTTTGGAGGTGTACATTAATAGTTTCTAAACTGAGACTAAAATTTTATGAGTTTCATTAAATGCATTCACTATTCCATTAAGCTTAATAGTTAAATGAACATTCCTTACTAAAAAAAACCCACTAAAGATCAAACTGGCATACAAAGAAATAAAATTATATCTTGCTTTGGTATGAAATTGCAAAAATTGGCCAATTTCCCATTACTGCTCATGTTTAAGGAATTTTTGACAGAAGTACCATCATCTCAAGGCCCAATTATCTTTAAAAAGTACAATTATTGCATATGGTTACTAGTTTACTAACAAATTTACCCCTAGCAAGCATCAGATTAGAAAATAAATAATTTTAGTATTAACCCATGCCAGCAATGTAACCGACTTAAGCCGCAGTTGTAAAATTGACAAATTCATCTTAAATACACTATTTTTCTGCATACTAGAATGTCTACCAGTTCTAGTTTTATACATTTTGACCCTTTCATTACATCCAAAACCTAAAACAGGAGTTTATTTAAATTAAAGCACATTCTACAAAGTGCGCACCACTGCAGCCCCATAATTTCATACAATATTACATAATACCATATTTTGACCCCCCTATAGGTTTTGGCTCTGATAAGCAATTAAAATGATAGTCTTGGTGATTTACCTTCTTTCAGTACCATTTTTATCAAAAGAAATAGAAGTTGATATACCTGTATGTGGCCTCTTGAGGTGTAGGACCACCATAGATTTTTTACTCTTCGGCTATATTAAAATTTGATAATTTTGACTTATCCTATAAAATTTACCTTTGTTTCAAATTAAGTGACACTTCTGTTTCCTATAAAAATGCACTGGCTGAACATTCTGTCAAAATTTCACAATATGTTTCATTGCATATAAGAAAAAGCGCTTAAACTGAAGTCCACGTGGTCTAAAAATCTACTTTCACTTTCTATTTCAGTCCAAAAATAGTGCTTGTCCCTAATTGACTCTCAACATTTTTATGTTCATTTAAAACCAATAAAACTTTCTCCTCAAGTTTCCTCGAATATTCAGCTTTCCAAAAATACCAAATTTATTCTGGTATCATGTGCGGTTCAAATTCTATATGATGCAAGAGTGAACCTGTCTGTTGCCTAGAATTACATTTACGTACAACCTCTGGACTGGTTCCCGGTATTTGGTGGTCCTACACCTAAAGAAGATGTTTTTGTTCAACAAATTAAATAAAATTTGTCCTGGTCTTAGATTTATGTTAGTCGAAACAAATTCTAAAATTTTGTTGAATTCCTTTGAGCGGTTTTCAAGAACTGCATGAAAACATACAAAGACCTCACATGCGCGTTATCATGAACAATTAGCTTGGTGATCAAGAAATCCATTATTCCTTAATTTTTCAATTTCTTAGTTGCAGATGTAAATAGCAAGCTTGGCAATATACATCCAACACAAAGACTTATTTCACACATAGAAAGGCACTAACTACATAATTTTATCATAAATTTAGTTAATTTCACATCATCCATTTTTACAAAGTGAGATACTGAGTACCTTCAAACTCTTGGGATAAGACTTTTATCTCTTGAAATACATTTCAATTAAGAAAAATAGTATGAAACTGTCCTAATTATGCACCTAGTATATCCTGAGAAAGTTTTTGAGTTCAAATTTAAATTTATTGATATTCAGTTGTACTATATTTTGGAGGTGTACATTAATAGTTTCTAAACTGAGACTAAAATTTTATGAGTTTCATTAAATACATTCACTATTCCATTAAGCTTAATAGTTAAATGAACATTCCTTACTCAAAAAAACCCACTAAAGTTCAAACTGGCATACAAAGAAATAAAATTATATCTTGCTTTGGTATGAAATTGCAAAAATTGGCCAATTTCCCATTACTGCTCATGTTTAAGGAATTTTTGACAGAAGTACCATCATCTCAGGGCCCAATTATCTTAAAAAGTACAATTATTGCATATGGTTACTAGTTTACTAACAAATTTACCCCTAGCAAGCATCAGATTAGAAAATAAATAATTTTAGTATTAACCCATGCCAGCAATGTAACCGACTTAAGCCGCAGGTGTAAAATTGACAAATTCATCTTAAATACACTATTTTTCTGCATACTAGAATGTCTACCAGTTCTAGTTTTATACATTTTGACCCTTTCATTACATCCAAAACCTAAAACAGGAGTTTATTTAAATTAAAGCACATTCTACAAAGTGCGGACCACTGCAGACCCCATAATTTCATCCAATATTACATAATACCATATTTAGGCTGAAATTTGACCCCCTTATAGGTTTTGGCTCTGAAAAGCAATTAAAATGATAGTCTTGGTGATTTACCTTCTTTCAGTACCATTTGTATCAAAAGAAATAGAAGTTGATATACCTGTATGTGGCCTCTTGAAAAGAAGATGTTTTGTTCAACAAATTAAATAAAATTTGTCCTGGTCTTAGATTTATGTTAGTCGAAACAAATTCTAAAATTTTGTTGAATTCCTTTCAGAGGTTTTCAAGAACTGCATGAAAACATACAAAGACCTCACATGCGCGTTATCATGAAAAATTAGCTTGGTGATCAAGAAATACATTATTCCTTAATTTTTCAATTTCTTAGTTGCAGATGTAAATAGCAAGCTTGGCAATATACATCCAACACAAAGACTTATTCACACATAGAAAGGCACTAACTACATAATTTTATCATAAATTTTGCATCTTTTTTAGTTAATTTCATATCACCCCTTTTACAAAGTGAGAAACTGAGTACCTTCAAACTGTTGGGATAAGACTTTTATCTCTTGAAATACATTTCAATTAAGAAAAATAGTATAAAACTGGCCTAATTATGCACCTAGTACATCCTGAGAAAGTTTTTGAGTTCAAATTTAAATTTATTGATATTCAGATGTACTATATTTTGGAGGTGTACATTAATAGTTTCTAAACTGAGACTAAAATTTTATGAGTTTCATTAAATGCATTCACTATTCCATTAAGCTTAATAGTTAAATGAACATTCCTTACTAAAAAAAACCCTCTAAAGTTCAAACTGGCATACAAAGAAATAAAATTATATCTTGCTTTGGTATGAAATTGCAAAAATTGGCCAATTTCCCATTACTGCTCATGTTTAAGGAATTTTTGACAGAAGTACCATCATCTCAAGGCCCAATTATCTTAAAAAGTACAATTATTGCATATGGTTACTAGTTTACTAACAAATTTACCCCTAGCAAGCATCAGATTAGAAAATAAATAATTTTAGTATTAACCCATGCCAGCAATGTAACCGACTTAAGTCGCAGGTGTAAAATTGACAAATTCATCTTAAATACACTATTTTTCTGCATACTAGATTGTCTACCAGTTCTAGTTTTATACATTTTGACCCTTTCATTACATCCAAAACCTAAAACAGGAGTTTATTTAAATTAAAGCACATTCTACAAAGTGCGGACCACTGCAGACCCCATAATTTCATCCAATATTACATAATACCATATTCAGGCTGAAATTTGACCCCCTTATAGGTTTTGGCTCTGATAAGCAATTAAAATGATAGTCTTGGTGATTTACCTTCTTTCAGTACCATTTGTATCAAAAGAAATAGAAGTTGATATACCTGTATGTGGCCTCTTGAAAAGAAGATGTTTTTGTTCAACAAATTAAATAAAATTTGTTCTGGTCTTAGATTTATGTTAGTCGAAACAAATTCTAAAATTTTGTTGAATTCCTTTGAGCGGTTTTCAAGAACTGCATGAAAACATACAAAGGCCTCACATGCGCGTTATCATGAAAAATTAGCTTGGTGATCAAGAAATGCATTATTCCTTAATTTTTCAATTTCTTAGTTGCAGATGTAAATAGCAAGCTTGGCAATATACATCCAACACAAAGACTTATTCACACATAGAAAGGCACTAACTACATAATTTTATCATAAATTTTGCATCTTTTTTAGTTAATTTCACATCCCACCTTTTACAAAGTGAGATACTGAGTACCTTCAAACTGTTGGGATAAGACTTTTATCTCTTGAAATACATTTCAATTAAGAAAAATAGTATAAAACTGGCCTAATTATGCACCTAGTACATCCTGAGAAAGTTTTTGAGTTCAAATTTAAATTTATTGATATTCAGATGTACTATATTTTGGAGGTGTACGTTAATAGTTTCTAAACTGAGACTAAAATTTTATGAGTTTCATTAAATGCATTCACTATTCCATTAAGCTTAATAGTTAAATGAACATTCCTTACTAAAAAAAACCCTCTAAAGTTCAAACTGGCATACAAAGAAATAAAATTATATCTTGCTTTGGTATGAAATTGCAAAAATTGGCCAATTTCCCATTACTGCTCATGTTTAAGGAATTTTTGACAGAAGTACCATCATCTCAAGGCCCAATTATCTTAAAAAGTACAATTATTGCATATGGTTACTAGTTTACTAACAAATTTACCCCTAGCAAGCATCAGATTAGAAAATAAATAATTTTAGTATTAACCCATGCCAGCAATGTAACCGACTTAAGCCGCAGGTGTAAAATTGACAAATTCATCTTAAATACACTATTTTTCTGCATACTAGAATGTCTACCAGTTCTAGTTTTATACATTTTGACCCTTTCATTACATCCAAAACCTAAAACAGGAGTTTATTTAAATTAAAGCACATTCTACAAAGTGCGGACCACTGCAGACCCCATAATTTCATCCAATATTACATAATACCATATTTAGGCTGAAATTTGACCCCCTTATAGGTTTTGGCTCTGATAAGCAATTAAAATGATAGTCTTGGTGATTTACCTTCTTTCAGTACCATTTGTATCAAAAGAAATAGAAGTTGATATACCTGTATGTGGCCTCTTGAAAAGAAGATGTTTTTGTTCAACAAATTAAATAAAATTTGTTCTGGTCTTAGATTTATGTTAGTCGAAACAAATTCTAAAATTTTGTTGAATTCCTTTCAGCGGTTTTCAAGAACTGCATGAAAACATACAAAGGCCTCACATGCGCGTTATCATGAAAAATTAGCTTGGTGATCAAGATATGCATTATTCCTTAATTTTTCAATTTCTTAGTTGCAGATGTAAATAGCAAGCTTGGCAATATACATCCAACACAAAGACTTATTCACACATAGAAAGGCACTAACTACATAATTTTATCATAAATTTTGCATCTTTTTTAGTTAATTTCACATCCCCCCTTTTACAAAGTGAGATACTGAGTACCTTCAAACTGTTGGGATAAGACTTTTATCTCTTGAAATACATTTCAATTAAGAAAAATAGTATAAAACTGGCCTAATTATGCACCTAGTACATCCTGAGAAAGTTTTTGAGTTCAAATTTAAATTTATTGATATTCAGATGTACTATATTTTGGAGGTGTACATTAATAGTTTCTAAACTGAGACTAAAATTTTATGAGTTTCATTAAATGCATTCACTATTCCATTAAGCTTAATAGTTAAATGAACATTCCTTACTAAAAAAAACCCACTAAAGTTCAAACTGGCATACAAAGAAATAAAATTATATCTTGCTTTGGTATGAAATTGCAAAAATTGGCCAATTTCCCATTACTGCTCATGTTTAAGGAATTTTTGACAGAAGTACCATCATCTCAAGGCCCAATTATCTTAAAAAGTACAATTATTGCATATGGTTACTAGTTTACTAACAAATTTACCCCTAGCAAGCATCAGATTAGAAAATAAATAATTTTAGTATTAACCCATGCCAGCAATGTAACCGACTTAAGCCGCAGGTGTAAAATTGACAAATTCATCTTAAATACACTATTTTTCTGCATACTAGAATGTCTACCAGTTCTAGTTTTATACATTTTGACCCTTTCATTACATCCAAAACCTAAAACAGGAGTTTATTTAAATTAAAGCACATTCTACAAAGTGCGGACCACTGCAGACCCCATAATTTCATACAATATTACATAATACCATATTTTGACCCCGCTATAGGTTTTGGCTCTGATAAGCAATTAAAATGATAGTCTTGGTGATTTACCTTCTTTCAGTACCATTTTTATCAAAAGAAATAGAAGTTGATATACCTGTATGTGGCCTCTTGAGGTGTAGGACCACCATAGATTTTTTACTCTTCGGCTATATTAAAATTTGATGATTTTGACTTATCCTATAAAATTTACCTTTGTTTCAAATTAAGTGACACTTCTGTTTCCTATAAAAATGCACTGGCTGAACATTCTGTCAAAATTTCACAATATGTTTCATTGCATATAAGAAAAAGCGCTCAACCTGAAGTCCACGTGGTCTAAAAATCTACTTTCACTTTCTATTTCAGTCCAAAAATAGTGCTTGTCCCTAATTGACTCTCAACATTTTTATGTTCATTTAAAACCAATAAAACTTTAGCCTCAAGTTTCCTAAAATATTCAGCTTTCCAAAAATACCAAATTTATTCTGGTATCATGTGCGGTTCAAATTCTATATGATGCAAGAGTGAACCTGTCTGTTGACTAGTACTACTTTTACGTACAACCTCTGAACTGGTTCCCGGTATTTGGTGGTCCTACACCTAAATAAGATGTTTTTGTTCAACAAATTAAATAAAATTTGTCCTGGTTTTAGATTTATGTTAGTCGAAACAAATTCTAAAATTTTGTTGAATTCCTTTCAGCTGTTTTCAAGAACTGCATGAAAACATACAAAGACCTCACATGCGCGTTATCATGAAAAATTAGCTTGGTGATCAAGAAATGCATTATTCCTTAATTTTTCAATTTCTTAGTTGGAGATGTAAATAGCAAACTTGGCAATATACATCCAACACAAAGACTTATTCACACATAGAAAGGCACTAACTACATAATGTTATCATAAATTTTGCATCTTTTTTAGTTAATTTCACATCCCCCCCCCCTTTTTACAAAGTGAGATACTGAGTACCTTCAAACTGTTGGGATAAGACTTTTATCTCTTGAAATACATTTCAATTAAGAAAAATAGTATGAAACTGTCCTAATTATGCACCTAGTACATCCTGAGAAAGTTTTTGAGTTCAAATTTAAATTTATTGATATTCAGTTGTACTATATTTTGGAGGTGTACATTAATAGTTTCTAAACTGAGACTAAAATTTTATGAGTTTCATTAAATGCATTCACTATTCCATTAAGCTTAATAGTTAAATGAACATTCCTTACTAAAAAAAACCACTAAAGTTCAAACTGGCATACAAAGAAATAAAATTATATCTTGCTTTAGTATGAAATTGCAAAAATTGGCCAATTTCCCATTACTGCTCATGTTTAAGGAATTTTTGACAGAAGTACCATCATCTCAGGGCCCAATTATCTTAAAAAGTACAATTATTGCATATGGTTACTAGTTTACTAACAAATTTACCCCTAGCAAGCATCAGATGTAACCGACTTAAGCCGCAGGTGTAAAATTGACAAATTCATCTTAAATACACTATTTTTCTGCATACTAGAATGTCTACCAGTTCTAGCTTTATACATTTTGACCCTTTCATTACATCCAAAACCTAAAACAGGAGTTTATTTAAATTAAAGCACATTCTACAAAGTGCGGACCACTGCAGACCCCATAATTTCATCCAATATTACATAATACCATATTTAGGCTGAAATTTGACCCCCTTATAGGTTTTGGCTCTGATAAGCAATTAAAATGATAGTCTTGGTGATTTACCTTCTTTCAGTACCATTTGTATCAAAAGAAATAGAAGTTGGTATACCTGTATGTGGCCTCTTGAAAAGAAGATGTTTTTGTTCAACAAATTAAATAAAATTTGTCCTGGTCTTAGATTTATGTTAGTCGAAACAAATTCTAAAATTGTGTTGAATTCCTTTCAGCGGTTTTCAAGAACTGCATGAAAACATACAAAGACCTCACATGCGCGTTATCATGAAAAATTAGCTTGGTGATCAAGAAATGCATTATTCCTTAATTTTTCAATTTCTTAGTTGCAGATGTAAATAGCAAGCTTGGCAATATACATCCAACACAAAGACTTATTCACACATAGAAAGGCACTAACTACATAATTTTATCATAAATTTTGCATCTTTTTTAGTTAATTTCACATCCCCCCCTTTTACAAAGTGAGATACTGAGTACCTTCAAACTGTTGGGATAAGACTTTTATCTCTTGAAATACATTTCAATTAAGAAAAATAGTATGAAACTGTCCTAATTATGCACCTAGTAAATCCTGAGAAAGTTTTTGAGTTCAAATTTAAATTTATTGATATTCAGATGTACTATATTTTGGAGGTGTACATTAATAGTTTCTAAACTGAGACTAAAATTTTATGAGTTTCATTAAATGCATTCACTATTCCATTAAGCTTAATAGTTAAATGAACATTCCTTACTAAAAAAAACCCTCTAAAGTTCAAACTGGCATACAAAGAAATAAAATTATATCTTGCTTTGGTATGAAATTGCAAAAATTGGCCAATTTCCCATTACTGCTCATGTTTAAGGAATTTTTGACAGAAGTACCATCATCTCAAGGCCCAATTATCTTAAAAAGTACAATTATTGCATATGGTTACTAGTTTACTAACAAATTTACCCCTAGCAAGCATCAGATTAGAAAATAAATAATTTTAGTATTAACCCATGCCAGCATGTAACCGACTTAAGCCGCAGGTGTAAAATTGACAAATTCATCTTAAATACACTATTTTTCTGCATACTAGAATGTCTACCAGTTCTAGTTTTATACATTTTGACCCTTTCATTACATCCAAAACCTAAAACAGGAGTTTATTTAAATTAAAGCACATTCTACAAAGTGCGGACCACTGCAGACCCCATAATTTCATACAATATTACATAATACCATATTTAGGCTGAAATTTGACCCCCCTATAGGTTTTGGCTCTGATAAGCAATTAAAATGATAGTCTTGGTGATTTACCTTCTTTCAGTACCATTTTTATCAAAAGAAATAGAAGTTGATATACCTGTATGTGGCCTCTTGAGGTGTAGGACCACCATAGATTTTTTACTCTTCGGCTATATTAAAATTTGATAATTTTGACTTATCCTATAAAATTTACCTTTGTTTCAAATTAAGTGACACTTCTGTTCCCTATAAAAATGCACTGGCTGAAGATTCTGTCAAAATTTCACAATATGTTTCATTGCATATAAGAAAAAACGCTCAACCTGAAGTCCACGTGGTCTAAAAATCTACTTTCACTTTCTATTTCAGTCCAAAAATAGTGCTTGTCCCTAATTGACTCTCAACATTTTTATGTTCATTTAAAACCAATAAAACTTTATCCTCAAGTTTCCTAGAATATTCAGCTTTCCAAAAATACCAAATTTATCCTGGTATCATGTGCGGTTCAAATTCTATATGATGCAAGAGTGAACCTGTCTGTTGACTAGTACTACTTTTACGTATAACCTCTGGACTGGTTCACGGTATTTGGTGGTCCTACACCATAAAGTGTAAAAATAACGAATTATGTGTTGTAGAAATATCAGTTAAAATTTAAAGACATTAAAAAGTATGTAGCAATTTAGAGAAACAGTTGAACAGCTTATTATATGAATGAAACCCCCGGGTGTGAATCACTCCCGTCTTGATCGATTACGAGTAATGGGACCTCTGTAGCTCCGTCCATAAAAAAGGAGCTACTAATTTTTCCTCCTACCTCATCAGGACTGGTGTGTCACGTGATCATGTGAGACGTACAAGTAGTTACAAACTTCTAGAAAGCTGTTTGCAAGTAGTTCTAGCGCATTCTAGTTCTAGTTTTCTTTGCAATCAAGCAGCTTCAATTATTAATAATGTTGAGTGTTTTATTGATTAAGTTTAGGATATGCTGAATCATATTTATTCAAACCTTTATTAGTTAGGTCTTTGTAAAACCCGACAAAAAGTATTTTTCTAACCGTCTGAAAAAGCTGAAAAATAAAAAGGGTACAATATTTTCACAGAGTTGGCGCTGATATAACAAGAAATTATATGGGTTACACCCATATCCAGAGATGTTCGATTTATATGTTATAGGTGTATCCGATTTGGTTTTAATAGTTTTTTTTCAACTTGTTTTATTTAAAATTTCATCATATGCTGTAAAAGGTTACAAATATAGACGATTGTGCAAGGCAAGAAATAATCATCTTGATTATAATATCTCAACTTTGAGAAGAGTATTGTAATCAAAAAAGCAATGTGTAGGAAAGACAAATGTTTACCGTACAATAACAATACATTGACCTTTTCGAAATCACATAATCACGTGGTTCTGTGGGAAAAAGGGGGGCGGTAAGATCGACAGTTATCGCGTACTTCCGTCGGGCATCGTCGGAAGATCAAAGAAAAATACCGACAAGTTACAATTTCAATTGATTTAATTTTACAGTAATTAAAATTGTTTTTCAAAAAATTTGCAATTAAAATGTATTTAAACGTCAAACTAACGTTCATGTGCTTAAACATTGCTAAGAACTTAATAATATTTTCAGTGTAAAATAAAAATAAAATATATAGCAGTCTTATTTTTGCCAGAGACATGTAATTATATGCCTCTGTTTTTGCAAAACAATTTATGAGATTATTAACTTCTAGAATTATTTTCAACTATTACAACTGTTGATGACCTTTATTGGAATGTAACTGAATTGTTTTTCTATTGTATTTTTATATATACCTTTTTCAAAATGTCATTTAGCTTTTAGTTTTTCTATTGTATTATTATTTTTCAAAATTTCATATAGCTTTTTTAAATTTCTGTTTGTTTAAAGGACTTCATATACGATCTTATAGGTAGGTTTAATATAATTCTATAAGTATCTAAATATAACTGCTTCTTTAAAATAGTTCTACATAAAAAAAAATCTTGAATTAAATAAAAATGCAAACCTATTGTGTTTTTTTTTTCTTATTATAAAGAAATTTATTTTCCTCACCAATGTCTATGACATTTTTCACTCATTCAGAAAATCAAATTTCTTTAAATAACATGCGTGTTTTAAAATCTTATTTTCGTATAAAAATCATAATCTAAATTAGCATTTTCGTGGCTAATTATTTGAGTCTAAATGGTCTTCCATTTATACCTTTCATTAAAGTTCAGTGTCATAAATAAGCAATTAGCAAATAAACAAGGCACACCTAATTTACAATTTACAATTACATCACAGAAATATCTCTTACCCCTCACTCCCCACCACGCACACACACACACACGCCTCGTTCTCGGCCAATCTCGTACGTGCGAGAGAGTTTCGGATTTCGAAATCGTAAATAATCAAAACCCAGGGAAATTAAATTTAATGTTCAAGATTGATGAATTTCTACATAAAGGTTTCATTTTCTACCCTAATTATGAAATAATCCAGAAATAATACTGAAAATTATCGATCATGCATTACGTAATACTACAAAATTTTAAAATGCATTATTTTTATCAAATCATCTGATGAATTCCCATAAAAACAAATACATTCACATTCTATTATGTGAAAATTAGAAACTGCATAAAAACTACAAGGCTTTAGTACCCTAGAAATTCTAACAAAAGAAATAAAATTGAAAATTATCGATAAAGTCAAATTTATAATCATCTACATTTTTATGTAAAGATACGAATGCAAAAAAGATATGAAGCTTGCTCTATCAAGCATGAAATAATCCAAACAAAAAAATATAATGAAAAAGTCTTTCTAACATATACATTAAGTAATATAACGTAACAAAATCTAAAAATGCCTTTTTATTATCAAATTATCTAACTAATTAATAAAAGAAACACCGATATATACATTTTATTTTGTAAAGATAAGAATGCATTTAAAAAATACTAAGCATACCCTATAAATCGTGAAATAATCCAAGAAATAAAATTGAATCGATGATCCTATCTAGCGAGGTCAAAAGCGCATTAATATACAATTTTGTTCATCTTTACTACTCCTTATTAGATTAGGACAGAAAAATGTATTTTAAAGCTAGGAGGATTTAACAAATACGAAAAACTGTAATTGAAATATTTTCTTTAGCATTTAATTAGCCATTTTATCACTTACAACATGAACTATATTGTAGAGTATGGTTTTTACCTTTTTGCTCAATTTACCCGAAAACAATTATATATCATTAAGAGATAATAAGAAGAGATCGAACAAATGAAAATCATAATATATGATTCATAGAAACTTCTTACTAATCTATTTGAGTAAATTTTTGTTTTTTCACTTTTGATTTTAATTTAATTGTAGAAATACACGTACAAGTCCAAGCTAAAAGAAATCTCAACACAAATATTAACTACAAGTAAACCCGTGTACGTGTACGTGTAGCTATGCGTACCAGGAGAAATTCAAGTTTCTGATCTCAACCTCTCTATTATTATTATTTATTACTGGTAAAATTTATTGTGCGTGTGCCTAACACAGTTTTCAAAATTTTACATGTGTATATTTGTTTCACTGTTCAGATTTATGTTTAATATGACCTTTCATCTAAAGGTATTCGAAATCTTATACATCCTGTGCTCTGACACATCGGTGTATTCAAATCATGCCTGTTCTTGGCAGGGGAGGGGCGTGCCGTTTGAATTTCGAGTTACATGATAAAACTTTAATATGGTTAGCCTTTGAAAATGTTCGAATATTCATACTTTAAAGTCGGCGTCAAATGTTTGTTTACTTGCTAATTCTGTTAATTAACCTTCTCATACGAGAAATTATTTACCTGTAAAATTTTCACGTCAGGGTACAACTGCCGTTTCAAGACATGCAAAATTGTCTACGGAATTTTTGTTTATGATTACAAAAAATTATATAAATATAACTTTTATTATATTTTTAATTATTTAGGTAAATTCTATCTCAGTTAATAAATAACGACAGACTAAAAACTGTGTCCAAAAGTACTTTTATTAATACAAAGATCATTACAACAATTTTGAAATCTAATGTTTTCATCTGATTATTAGTTATCGTCCCAGTTTTTTATTCTTCAAAGAGCAAAGGCAGAAAAACATATTTTTTCAACTGGATTATTTATCATATTTACTGGATAGTTTTTGATTGTTACGTCATAACCTGCAATCTCGTGATCAATACTGTCAATGTAGTGGCATACAAATTTTACCACCTTTTATCAACTCTATAAGCTTAATGGTAAATAATACAATAAAACATCAAAAGGTAAATATGATTCTTTTTGTTTGAAGAACAACACGTTAAATTTTCATTTTTTGGCGAAGTTTGAGATAGAACAAATGTAAATATTCAACGTACTTCAGTCATAAAACATCCAAGCGATCGCTCGGGATAAAATAACGAGATAAATGGTCACACCGTGGTAAAACAATGATAAACCACAGCCTCCGTGAATTATTTCTTAAATCGACCTTCGAGTTAATCGGCTTCATACGAGTTAAAGGAGCGCAAAGTACCCATTAAAAATCCTATAGTCTGCATAAGTTTATAGTTAACATGTTGTAAATAAGAAGTTTACATACTTTTAGATTTCTATTTTAAAATTCATAAATCTTACTCGGAGAATTTCCAATAATTACGCTGACTGAATTAGGTGTCATCCATAATTGTCAACATTTTTCACAAGTTTGCAAAGAGCACTCTATTTGAAAACCCCCTCCCTCCCTCCTAAAGAGTACGTCAACATTTTTTCAAGTCTCCACATCCACATTACCGGAAGTTTAGAGAACGTACTGAAAAAATGTTGAAATTGAAACCCCCTCCCCCCCTATAGTGCTCTTTGCAAACTCCTGAAAAATGTTGACAATTATGGATGACCCCTTAGTTGATACATACAAATACATACATTATGTGAAGGTATAATAACCTGTATTACGTCGAGATAGTTGATGTGGCGTGATATGGAATGCATGCAACTGTCGAAAGTTGTACCTGCACTTTAATGTATGTAATAAATTTATCTAAAATTAAGAAGTATAAAAAAGGTAGAACAAAAATTTATGTTTAAAAGTTAAAATTTTATTCAACGAACTATTTTTACATGAAATATACTCTCTAATGGCAAACGAATTATGATACAAGATGATAAAAGGTTTCGTATAACCAGGGTTGTGTCAATATACATTTTCAGATTTTGACAAAATACAAACTGAATTTTAGATAAATTAGGGTAATAATAATTAGATAATTACCCAATTTACCATATGTATAATTCTTTATATTTTTAAAAATTGCATGATCTTCCAAACATTAGGTTAATATGTTGTCCTCCACAAAATTACAGAATTTAAAGTACACATATACTCTTCTAAATTTATAAAACATATCGTGACGGAAGTTTATTATTTTAATTATATTTTTAAAGAATATAGTTCCAAAAATATCATTAAACAAGTAATGGTCTAATGGACAAATAAACATAATCGCAAAAGCGAAAAAAAGTCTATTGTCATCAGTAATAACAAGCAAAACAAATCATCGTAAAGAATTTAAATTAAGTTTTTTTTTACGCGAACAAATAATGTTTTGTCTTGATCAAAATTGTACATTAAGTGTTAATGTGTTTTGTTTTTGTTTATAAACCCCACAATTGCACAGTTATATCATTTAGATCTGCATAATTACAATTTTAAATGGTAACACAGTATATAGTTTTCTTCATATTACACTTATATTTATAACAGTTCATAATGGGATACAGACGGGCACAAAACGGGTAAAATTTAAGAATGAGAATCGAGCGCACCTTTTTTTCAACCAAAATCATAACTGAAAGAATACCGTAATTATATAAAAGACTTTAATTAAAATTGGTTAGGCAATATGACCAAGTGAACGCCTGCATGGGTACTGGAATGCTTGGACGGTTTTCAGATTGACCAAAAAGACGTCCATCCCTGTTAACATTCTCTATTTTGGTGGCACGGCCTAGCCTCGCACTCATAACTTTTGTGACAGTTAAAATGTTATTTGCTTTGGTCCAATCCATGTCTCGAATTTTATTTATTGTATGTTAATGTTTACTTGTTCTCATCATAAAATAAACATGAACTATTGCTTGCTTTACCATAAGAAACTATTGAATTAATAAAGCGACATTTTTGTCGCCATGGCGTACAACCCACAAACGACAAAAATGTTGCTTGGTACACAAACCCTAAACGACAAATGTGTCGATGTTGCACTAAAAGGGTAAATATTCGTTCCTCTTAAGCTGTTCATTAAAAAATCTTACCAAAACTGCGTCATTCCAGTTTGAAAGTTTTTTTTTTTCCAGATGAGCGAATTCTTGATGTGACGTCATATATAGGTTTAAGAGAATATTTTTACTGAAAACAAAAGAAGACATAGCCACTAGCAATATTTCTTGAATTCCGCATACTGTTAGTCATTGTACCGCGGTTAATATGTAACGTCATGAGTTACATCACGTGTTAAGTAAAATGCAATGTCATTAGCTACACGTTCTTTCTTTAATATGAACAGGAAAAACAAAGTGGCCATTGTTCGATAGTGTTTTCATCGAAAATGAAAGGAGCACTGATGAAACATGGAGCTAGCGAAGTGCATCTTGCTCATCTCGTTGATTTGGTATGATTTAAATATAGGGTGGTTTTACGACTATTGTGTGTATTCCAAATGAATAATTTATCTCAGAGAATGCTGAATAAAAACAAAGATCTAGATTGGCAGTATTTGGCCACAGCTTTATTATACAAGTACAACAATATATCATATATATATATTTGAAATATAAGATAAGATTAAAGTTCAAGTCTATATATTGGTCGCCGCAACTTGATGGCAGACCATAGATAAATTAGCAACTGATATATATGGGGGATGAGCAACCCTGTGAAACAGAGGTTACTCCAGAATTTAGATATTTGCCAGTTGACAGTTAATAAAAAGGGGGGCCTGTGCAGTGAAAAATCTGCCGTATTGTCCGAAACCACCATTTGCACGCTTCTCACACTCCACGACGATACCAAGACTGTGTGCTTTTTCCTTGCAAGGCTCCTCAATCCTCAAGCTCCAAGCTGTCCCAATACCTGAAAATATTCAAGAAAAGGAAGCGAAGTACCAATTTCATTAACATGATGATTAGCAAAATATAATACAAAATGTATTAACTTTGTGCGTGTTATGTAATGGAGGTGGGTGGGAGGGTTTAAAAAAAATTTTGATTGCCAAACCGACATTTTTCCTGTCACCTCCTTGCAGACGATTTTCAAAAAGATCGAACCTCGATTTGGTTTTTCTTTTAGGACAGGTTTAACCAATCACCAATCATTTGTTTAAGAAATACTAGAGCAGAACGCAACAACAGCCAACAACTATACTAGTCAGTCTCCATTCGATAAAGGAATGTAATGCTGAATACATTAAATTCACTTATCTCAGAGAATGCTGAATAAAAACAAAGATCTAGATTGGCAGTATTTGGCAACAGCATTATTATACAAGTACAACAATATATCATATATATATTTGAAATATAAGATAAGATTAAAGTTCAAGTCTATATATTGGTCGCCGCAACTTGATGTCAGACCATAGATAAATTAGCAACTGATATATATGGGGGATGAGCAACCCTGGGAAACAGAGGTTACTCCAGAATTTAGATATTTGCTAGTTGACAGTTAATAAAAAGGGGGCCAGTGCAGTGAAAAATCTGCCAAATTGACTGAAATGACAGATGCTCGTCATGTGTCGTTTCAGGCAACCGCCACAGAATGGGGGGGGGGGGTTGAACTGCACAGCTGTGCCAATACTGTTAAATATATATCTATATCTAATATATAACTAATATATAATATAATGTATTTCTAGTATATATATGGCATATCCATATCTATATATATTAATAACAAATTGAAATAGCACTGTTATATTCGATATAATATATTTCTAGTATATATATGGCATATCTACATCAATATATATGTGAATAACTAATTGAAATAGCACATGAATGTCTGTGCTTGAATGTATATATACAAATTCAGAACTTCTTGTATACTTATGTTGTTGGTTTGAATGTTGTTTAACGCCACTTACAGCAATTTTTCAACTATATCATGGCGTCCAGTTTTTTATTGGGGGAGAAAGCGGAGAACATCCCGACCTACGGTGGGAAAACTTGCTCTAGTATATAAATTTAACTAAATATTTGCAGAAACAGATATACAATTACGAATTTTTAGTATGTATATGTCATAGTAAACTAAATAATTGCAGCATGTAGATTCGTCTAAATTTTTGTTTATGTAACATTTTTGGTCAATAACACGAACACAATTTGTCGAAATTATTTTAAAAATTTCCAGCGACCAGAGAATAATAACATCCAGAATTGCATTCTAACCAATACATTACCAAGATCATTCCGCCTAATATTTATCATAATAAATTTTTGGAGGGTCTTCCAATTTAATAAAGGTTCCACTATAACCATCGAGTTAATGCATTCCTTATGATGTATAAGAGTAGTATGGGAATGACAGTTCTGCCCCACAAGGAAAAAGTCTGCTTGAAATCCGAAAAAATCAAGGTTTTGTGCAAACGGATCAAAACCCCATACAAAACCATGACACAGGAATCAGAAATTGAAATAACACCTTAGAAACAGGGAAGGAGGGGATTGCTAAATTGAAATGCTGAACATTCCCGAAATATTCGCTGCAATCGAGGATCATAAGGAATCCTTGACCGACGCAGAATACCTCGACCTAATGAGCCAACTCCAAGAGGCCTATGATGCAGAAAAAACGAGGGCGTGGCTTGCGGATGCACTCGCGAGTGAAGCCATCCACCAATGCTCCAAGACCTCCGAACTCTACAACTACTGCCCGCTCTACTACTTCTTTCACCTCGCCCGATCTTTTCGATGAAGTTGGCAGAGTGCGAGACACACGGGCCGTCATCGTATATAACACCTTAGAAACACCGAAAGATAGGGTAGATATAAATGAACACTGAAACAGTCAACGCGGTCAGACACGTCCGACCCCCCTACAGCCCCCGATGTAAAGGTATTGAAGAGATTGAGAAGAGCTTCCAGACATTGCAGATTGAAACTGCAAAGGAACCTGAAATTCAGGAAAGCGATGAAGAGGGAAGGAAGAGAACCGAGGTCAAGCGTGGATCACCAGTCCTGAAGTGGAGAGAACTACCGTGGAAGACATTCAACGTGGTAGATGTCTGGGAGGTAAAAGGGGCCTATGGACCTAGCATGATCTTGACATTGGAGAGTAAGGGTGAGACAACCAAGGTCTGGGCGTGCGCGAGGGTGATACGAGAGTTGAAGGGAATACGAAAGGAAAGGTGGAATACTCTCAAGATTGATAACAAAGGCATGAAGAGGTCGAAGAAGACTGGATATGAGTACTTCGACGTTGAATTCTGGTAACAACAGGTTGGTAGAAACTTTTTCCGATGGGGGATTTCCTCATCGAAAAAAAAGGTATCCAAGGCTGGGGTGGCAATCAGTGAGGATTCGGAAAGGAAAATTGGGTGGTGCAAACGAACTCGCATGTGAAGGGATAGATAGAGAAGGTACACGAGGGATCGACTGCCTCCTAAAATTAAAAAAAATTTAGTTTAGAAACATTGAAAGATAGGATATATATAAAACATGAACACTGAAACCATTGAGATGCCAGTGGGGGGAGTCCAACGAACTTGCGGAGCACCCTTGAAAAGGAAGAAAGGTCAGTTCTGCAGAAGCAAACCGGGTAGGAATGGTCTTTGCTGGAGACATACCCATAACACCCCACAGCAAGACGAAGATGATCAGCCGATTGGGGGTAAGTTCCGGGTAGTTGAAACCATCCGGAAGCTTCGTGAAATCGCTAAAGAGGAGGGGTTGAGGGGGTACAGTAGGAAGAATAAGACTGCCTTGGTGACTCATTGAATCGTCCACAGGTCGACGGTTCATTCGTCAAGAGGTGCTCAACAAGAAGCAGCTCATGGCTATGGCTAGACGAAGGGGGATTACCAAATACTCGAAACTGAGAAAGGAGGAATTAGTAGAGCGGGTGAAACAGAGCCTTGAAGATGCCAGGCATGAGATCGATGTGCAGGATAAGCGCGTGGCATTGGGGGGAGTGTTCGGCACAGTGATCATCAAACCTCTGAAGAAGCACGACGTCGAGACGTTTATTCAAGTGAGCTGGGAACCCATTCGAAATACGATTGCAGCTGGTCTAGCAGAGAAGAAGGGGTTGAAAGTGGAACTAGTCCTCAAGGTGGAGATGGTGAAGATCAACCCCACGAATCCAGGTGAGAACGAGAATACTGATACATATTTCCGATCCGCCGTATTCACCATCACTGAGTCGGTAGATTTGGATCAGGCGATAGCACAGATGATGGATAAGATCAAGGAGAGCATGGCGAATTTCCAGGAAAATGGAAGTGGGTGGACCTTTGGGCGCATTGAGAATATGGAAATTCAACTGAACGAATTCAAGCCACTGGCCGGCAGCTCTTACATACCCCTCCCCAAGAAGCTTGCAGACAAAAAGGCAATCGTGAACGTGCAGAACAATGATCAGGAATGCTTTCGATGGGCAATCCTCTCGGCGCTTCACCACAACGAGGTGGATCAGAAGCATGCTAACCGCGTGAGCCAGTATGCAAGGTGGAAGGATGAACTAAGGTTCGATACGATAGAATTCCCAGTCTCACTCCGGGCGATTGATAAGTTCGAGAGACTTAACGAAGGGATCAAGGTGAACGTCTTTGGGTTCGAGAATAAGAAGAATGAAGGCGTCTACCCGCTGAGGATATCCAATAGTGATCACACCGGAGCGAAGCATGTGGACCTCATGCTATTGGGGAATGCAGAGACAAAACACTACAGTTGGGTAAAGAACCTCTCACGACTCTTGACGGCGCAGGTGACCAAGCATGATGGGGAAGCTTACTTCTGCCGCCGGTGCCTAAACCATTTCACCCGGCAAGATCTCCTGGACCGTCACATGGAATACTGCAGCCAGAAGCAGGCAGTAAAAGTCGAGATGCCGGACGAAGGAAGTAACGTCAGTTTCAAGAACCATGCCCGGTCGATGAAAGTACCATTCGTGGTCTACGCCGATTTCGAGTGCTTCACAACCAAAGTGAAGATGGAAGAGGAACCCGCGGCAGGTGGAGCTACCAAAATCCTCCAGAAGCACATACCATCGGGGTTCTGCTACCACATCAAGTGCTTCGACGAGACCGTATACGCAAAGAAACCGGTGATATACACCATGCAGCAGGAAGGAGAAGACGTGGCCCAGATTTTTGTGGATCGGTTGACGAAAGACGTCCGTGACATCTACCAACAGAACGACTTCAAGAAGCCCATGGTGATGACAGAGGAGGACAAGAAAGCATTCGAGGAAACCACCCACTGCACCATCTGCCACCAAGAGCTCGGCGAAAACAAAGTGAAGGACCACTACCACTTCACGGGTAAGTTCAGAGGGGCAGCCCATAGCGACTGCAATCTGAACCTCAAGGCACCCAAATTCGTCCCCGTGATTTTCCATAACTTGGCGGGGTATGACAGTCACCTCTTCATCAAGAACCTGGGCAGAACCGAAGGTAAGATCGACTGCATCCCCAACACGGAAGAGCGCTACATCTCCTTCAAGAAGAGCGTACCGATTGGAGAGTACAAGGATAAGAAAGGAAAGACGAAGACGCAATACCTATACTTGCGCTTCATTGACAGCTTCAAATTCATGAATGCCAGTCTCCAGAGCCTAGTCGAGGCAACGCCGGTCGAGGCATTCACCGACATGCGGCGAGAATTTGGAGCAGAGCCAATGAACCCCGAGCTCTTCAAGGTGGGCGAGTTCGAGTCGGAGAATGGTCGAAACATTACCCTACGCGAGGTCATCGACCGACAGAAACTGGAGTACATCGTGACGCATCCGGAAGAGTATGAACTTGGGAGTCGATACATCAAGGGGCGGAAGCTTGAAAAGAATGCCCAACTGACGTTACTGCAAGATTACCTGGATCGCACCAACGCTCTGGGTGAATGCCCCATGCGATACTACCAACGGAACGATTTCGGAAGATACTGGACCAGCGAGAAGATTGGTCTGCAGAATATGAGTCGCCGCATCCGCCACACCCTCTGCGCAGACCACATGATCGATATCGACATGAAGAACGCGCACCCAACCCTACTCTCCTGGTACTGCCATGAAAACGGCATTGAGTGCACCGGGCTCGATGCTTACATTGCCAACCGGGAGAAACTGATCGCAGACCTGATGGCCTACCAAAGGATCACGCGGGACGAAGCCAAGACTACCCTCCTAGCCATCATTAACGGGAAGGAGATCGGACTGAAGGAGGATACACCCGCTTGGTTCAAGGAGTACTCTGAGGGAATGAGAACTATCATGTAGGAGGTGATCAAGCTGAACCCAGACCTACATAAGCTTGCCCGCGAATCCAAGGAAAGGCGACTCACAGACTACAACATCAAGGGAACCACCGTGAATTACGTCATGTGCTCCCTGGAAAACAAGGCCTTGATGGCAGCCTTCGATTACCTGACTGAACAAGGAATCGAAGTGGGAGCGCTCGTTTTTGATGGATTGATGATTCACAAGAACGAGATGACGCACACCAGACTGACTGAAATCCTCCAAGGCTGCAGCGAGAAGGTGAAGCAGGTCGTTGGAGCGGACATTACCTTCACAGTCAAAGAGATGGATGAAGGATATGACAACCCACTCACGGCGAAAGGGCAGAAGGTCGGCGATCTGGATCTACTGCTACGTAAGGGGGTATATCCATACGATTACATGGATAAGTTTAAGAGACTCCAGGACCCCCAACTACCGGCGAAGAAGGACTTCTATAGCGCGCTCACGAATGAAGACATCAGTGACGCTGATTATGCCCATGCTCAGAAGGTCTGGAGGGATTGGGGAATCTCGACCATGCGGGAGTACCACGACCTATACTTGAAGACGGACGTGATCTTGCTCGCTGATGTTTTCGAGAACTTCCGCAACATCTGCCTGAAGCATTATGGACTCGACCCGGCGCACTACTACACCGCACCAGGGCTTGCCTATGATGCAGCACTCAAGGTCAGCGCCATCCAACTAGATCTGATCTCCGATCCTGATATGCTACTCATGATCGAAAAGGGCATCCGAGGAGGTCTCACTATGGCACCAAAGAGATATGCCCGAGCGAACAATCCCTACGTGACGGGGCACGACCCAAGTAAGCCGACCAACTACCTCATGTACCTGGACGCGAACAACCTCTACGGATGGGCGATGAGTCGAACTCTACCCACGGGAGACTTCAAGTGGACGGATCCTTCGGAGGTTCCAGATCTTAGCACGATCGGTGAGGAGGATACAAAAGGCTACATCCTGGAAGTGGACCTCGAGTACCCCAGGGGGCTCCACGACCAGCATAACGATTACCCTCTGCCGCCGGAATCCGTGGAGATCAATGGAGTAAGAAAACTGGTGGCCAACCTCCACGACCGGGAGAAATACGTGGTTCACTATGTGAATCTGAAGAAGTACCTCGCCAGGGGGATGAAGCTGAAGAAAATCCATCGAGCCATCCAGTTCACGCAAAGCGCCTGGTTGAAGAAGTACGTCGAGAAGAATACGGAGTGCCGGGCTGCTGCTGCCACCACCTTCGAGAAGGAGTTCTTCAAACTCATGAACAATGCCGTGTTCGGGAAAACCATGGAGAACATTCGGAACAGGGTGGACGTGCGACTAGTCAACAGTGAGAAGGTAGCCAGGAAATTGGTAGCGAGACCCAACTTCAAGCGCAGGACGGTGTTCAACGCGAATCTGGCTGCAGTGCATCTACATCGCACGAAACTGGTCTTCGACAAACCAATCTACCTTGGATTCTCCATTCTCGAGCTATCGAAGACATTGATGACCGACTTCGTATACGATTACCTCAAGCCAACGTACGGTGACCGGGCCAGCATCTGCTACACCGACACGGACAGCTTGATCTGTGACATTCAGACGGCGGAAGTATACAAAGATATGGCGACGAGCGCACATCAGTGGTTTGATACCTCCAACTACGCTGCGAACCATGCCTCCGGGATCCCAGCCGACGTGAACAAGAAGGTGATCGGCATGTTCAAGGATGAGTGCGCAGGCCGACCGATGACTGAGTACGTGGGAATCCGGCCAAAGGCCTATGCATTCAAAGTAGATTTTGAGGAGCATAAGAGAGCCAAAGGCGTGAAGAAGAGTGTGGTTGAGTCTGAACTGACCTTCGCAGACTACAAGCAGTGCCTAGACACCGGTAAGGAGACGTACCGCTCGATGAACCTCATCCGAAGCCGGCTCCATCAGATATTCACCATGGCCTATTGCAAGAAATCTCTCTCAGCCAACGATGATAAGCGACACATTCTGCCTGACGGGGTCCACACCCTCGCGCACGGTCACTATCGAATCTAAATAAATGAGCAGCGTACGAGTTTACTACTTAACTCTCCCACTCAAACCCCTCTCAAATGTAGAGCTTGAAGAAGCTGCCTCGGCCCTAGGGATCCATCGATTCAGAGGGGTATTCATGAGAGATGCCCTACCACCAGCGCCACAAGCTAATGAATGCGGCATCTTGAACCACGATGACTTCCAAGGTCCCGGAACGCACTGGACCTGCTGGCACAAGCGCGGAGGACTCAAAGTCTACTTCGACTCTTACGGTCTGCCTCCGCCCGACGAGATGGTAGACTATCTGCGTCAGAAGATCCAATACAACACCGATGAGCTGCAGCATCGCGGGGACGTGGTGTGCGGTCACTTTTGCCTCTACGTACTGAAGATGCTGTCGGAGGGTAGATCGTTCGATGACGTGATATTCTCGATTTAAATAAGTGGACAAATTCGGATCTCACTCGAGAAAACGCACATTGGTCTGGTCCCAAGATCTCGATATGAACGACAACCGCATCACCGGCCTGGGGGCACCGCGAGAGGGGTCGGACGCTGCGACGAGGCACTGGGTCAATCTGCAATTGAAAGAGGATCAGAAGGATATCGCTGAGCTCGCTGCAAAGATCGATAAGGTCTTGAAAGTGCTCGAGGATAAGGAGAAACGCTTGAATGGCATCGAGAAAGACGTGGCAAAGTGCCTGCCCACTATCGGTGGTAAGATGACCGGCGTGATAGATATGCAGGGCCATGCTATTCGTAACCTTCCCGAGGGAACCGACTCCAAGGATCCCGTGACGAATGGTTGGTATGCGAAGAACTGGCAGGATTTAGCCTTAACCATGCAGGAGAAGATAAACGCTGTAGAATCTAGATATAAAACCCTCGAAAAGCAGATGGCTGATAAGCAGGAAAAGATTGAAGCTCTTGAAAAGTACGTGAAGTTTAAGCCTCCTACTCCCGGCAGGATCGGTTGACCCCCCCATCCTCCGCTTCTCTAGTCCCCCCACTCCAGGGACTGGAAAATCGAAGGACTATTGGAGCTCGGAAGCCTTTACCCATGAATTGAACGTCTTGGGATAGCCTCGCCATTTGACGTAGACTTCCCGTTCTCCTTGCCGGGTGCGTCGCCGCAAGATCCTTTCGATGCGAAAGAGTTCCTGGGTGGTCTTCTGGAGCTCAGGCTCGTAGAAAGATCCCTGAATCTCCTCGTCGTTGAGGTCCTTGAGACGATACGTGGGCGGTTGCGTTCCTAAGACCGTGGATACGGTGAAGACTTCTTCGGTCCAGCGTGGAGTATATCCTTTCTCGAACACGCCCTTCTTCTTGGTGATTCGGACCTTATCGCCAACCTTGAATCGCAGTGGTTGCATGGGAGGGAGATCTCCGTAAAGGTTCCAGAAGATTGGTTTCGTTCTCCTTCTGACTGGCGGCAGTGGGAGTCATCTTGATGGAGCGGTGCTTGGTGGTATTATACTGATGAACCAGATCGCTTAGCACATCGATATAGGTTCGCGTGGAGTTGGCGGAAAAGTACTTGAACATCTTCTCCTTCATGGTACGGTTCCAACGCTCCACGACGCTCGACTTCTCTTCGTTTTCGGTGGAGTAGAGCTCGACATCATGCTTCTGGAGAAGCCCCTTCACCTTTTTGTTGTAGAATTCCGTTCCTTTGTCCGTCCATAGCTTCTTGGGGATGCGAGACTTGAAGACTGCTTGGAAGGCGTCGCGCACCGTAGTCCCCTTCTTATCCTTGAGCGGCACTAGCCACCCGTACTTGGAGAAGACATCGATGATGCTCAGGATGAACTTATGACCTTTGTTGTCTCGGGAAAAGGCACTCATATCCACGAGATCGGCTGCCCAGGTTGCATCTATTCCACCCACCACCACGCGACGCTTCTGAAATTTGCGGCGGACTGGCTTGTGCAGTTCCTCGGCTAGTTCGTCCGACCAAACGAGGGTTTTTTTTCTAACCCCCAATCCAAATCGCGCTTTGGTACCGATGATGGGCTTGACGATGCTACGGTCCAGGCGTTCGCGTGCGGTGGGGTCGGAAATGGCATCGAGGGAGGCCAGCATGGTCGCGTCGCAGATGGAGTTGCGCGAGGCCGTATCCTTATGCTTGGCGTAGCAGAGATCGTGGTGATACGCAGCCTCATCCACTCGATTGATGGGTTTCGACCAATCCTTGGGGGTACCATCGGCGTTCAGCCGCTTGGCGAGGTTGGTCCCAGGTCCGGTGAAATTGTGGCCTGGAAGGTGCATCTCTATGGGTAGTCGGTTGATCAGGTGGTTCATGAACCCAGTACCCTCCACGGACCGGATGAACTGAGATTTCCTAGAACCGCATACGGCGCAGATACCCACCTTCCTCCGTCGTCCGTTGCTGGTTGGGATCACTCCGCGGCTATTCGTCTCGGTCTTCGTTTTGCACTTCAAACAGTACATTCCCATTTATATATAAAAATGGACGTTGAAGATATTTCGTATAACGAGTCCACCTCGACCAGGTGCAATCACTATCTTCTCCCGCAGCGATCAATCCGAGGCTTAATCATAGGCAAGTCGGACTGCGGCAAGACGACGCTGCTGAATAACCTCCTCTTGCGCGAAGGGTGGTTAGACTACGATCGACTATACGTCTTCGGAAAATCGCTCCACCAACCCATCTACCAGCTGCTACGGCGGGCGCTGGAAAGGGGATTCTCGAAGGACGATATCCGAGAAATACTCTCCATCAAAGATAGGTGCCCATACCCGTTGATCGATGTGGTGGAAGTGCTGAATCCATCGCCTAACCCTGGCGGTATCGAAGCCTTCTTCTTTGAGCATGGAGACGATGTGCCAGACCCCCGCGAACTCGATCCCACCCGCAAGAATCTCATGATCTTCGACGACTTGATGATGAGCAAGCAGAGTAAGTGTGAAGATTACTACGTGAGAGGTCGTCACAACAACGTGGACTGCTTCTACCTCTGCCAAAACTATTTCAAGCTGCCCCGGCAATCGATCCGTGAAAATACCAACTTCATCTGCCTCTTCGAGCAAGATGCTAAGAACCGCGAGCACATCCGTCGCGATCACTGCAATGACCTCACCAAGGAGCAGTTTGACGTCCTTTGCGACCGCTGCTGGTCCGAACCTTACGGATTCATGACGATCGACCTCACGAGTCCCAAGGCGGTTGGAAAATATCGATACAAATTAGAAGAGTTCTATTTAGTCTAAGATAAAATCATGAACTACGAATCTTTGATGGATCAGATCGAGCAGAGGGAGCGCATGATCAAGCTGGAACCTATCTTTTTGCTTAATCATATACTGCTGAAGTACGAATCTTGGGTGGAGCAGATCGAGCTGGAGTTAGGTAGACCACCATCCACCGTCGAGCTACAGATCATGCTGAAGAGTCCTTTAGGTGCCCCTGAGTTTAAGTGGGAGTTTGAGGATTACCTCAAGAATAGGTGCGAGTGCCGAATGGAGATCGGAGACCCCAGCGATGTATACCCACTCTGCGGCTTCTGCCAGTCGATACCTGCGGAACTCAGAGAGAGTCTCTGTCATCCTCATGAAATGGTATGGTCACCGAACACAAAGTCATCTTACTGTATGAAGTGTGGTCATCCTCATGAAATGGTATGGTCACCGAACACAAAGTCATCTTACTGTATGAAGTGTGGAATGGAGTCAAAGAGACCTATGTTCGATGAAGATGAAGCAGATTTTGATACACTGAATGCTCGTCGCCATAACGGGGTGAGAAACCCTGCCAGATCCCTCCAACCTCCATGTTCAGTCAAAACGGCCCGTGGACATCAATGCACATTCCCATGCCAGCCGGGTAGCGATAAATGCAGAAGGCACTTGAATCCTTCAAGGATCGACCCTTATCAGCTTCCTCCACGCTGGCAGTCGATATTCAAACGCTCTCCAACGCTTAGGGGGCGTTCCGTCAAACGCTCTCGAACGCTTAGGGGCGTTCCGTCAAACGCTTAGGGGCGTTCAGTCGAACGCTCTCGAACGCTTAGGGGCGTTGGACCAAACGCTCGGGGGCGTTCAACAGCGATCAACGCTATAAATAAATGACATTCATTAAGATCACCGACCCCAAGCAACGTGAGGCGCTCGCTAGGGAATTGCAGGATCTCAAGCGAAGTATTCAGACTAGCAATATGCAGCATCGCCTCGACAATATCGGACTCGACCGCGACCTCGCCAGGATGTTCAAGCCCGTGGTGGAAGCTCAAAAGGAAGCGGCCTCGCAGATCACTAAAACGATCGAGGAACTACCTGCGCCGATGCCTGCGCTACCTCCCCCAACCGATTTAGCCCATCCATTAGCCATTGAACCACCTCAAGACACCCGTCAAGGCCCCGGGCGACTCAGTATCTGCAGCTCAGCATGACTCCAGCAGCCGACCATACCTTTGGATTGAGGGTAGAGGACGATACCATCATGATCGGAAGTCGGCCCGTCACCTTCGATGGAGATGATATCTTCGTCGATTGCGTGCGCCACAAGGGAACCCCCGGTCTTTGGGAGCTCATTGTCAAGAAGCGCCCAGAATCGTTCGATCCCGAAGATTTGATGACCTATGGAGATATCCTGCGAACCTCGGGTGCCATGTACCAAGGAAACTCCGTTCTCTCGCGGACCCCCAAGTCGAGCCGAAGTTACAAATGGAAGGAGATCGTTTCTCATCTCTACCGGCAAGACAGACATGGCTCCGGACTCCAAACGGTATTCTTACCGAAAGACCTCGATTCGTTGATAGATCGCCTCGAACTTTGCGCCGCCGCCTATAAGGCTGGTAATAATGGGGTGCGCAACGAGATGGTGGCCATCCTCGATGCTATGAGGACGTTCGGTCACATCGATGACTCCTATTACAGAGAACTCCATCGCAGCCTTCTCCTATAAATAAATATACGATGCCATTGTTGATTAAGCACGGATATCGCCGAAAATACGTCGTCGGCGGGCGGGGGCTATTCGATACGGTCGCTAACTTGGCCGGACGCATATTCACCTCCTCAGCCGCGAAAACCTTGGGAAGCAAGGCCATGAGCGCCGCCACCAATACCGCCCTGAAAGGGGTTGAAAAGGGGGCCTCCAAAGCTGTGGACTATATGATCGATAAGGCGACCTCCAAACCTCGCAACCTCGTCAAGCCAAGTAACCCCACGATGACTCCCCATCAGCAAGCTCGGTTGAACTATCTGATCTCGGGAAATAATTCCACGATGACCCCCCATCAGCAAGCCCGGCTGAACGATCTAATTTCTGGAAGTGGTATTGCCACAATTCACGACTTCGTCCGCCGCTATAAATAAATATATCATGTCAAACATTCTCGACATCGTCGAACCCCTAGCTTTCGATGAAGGCCTCCAGGAATATCAAGTCCACGAATACGAACCTCAAGCCGGGGCTCAACTGAATAACGCCGGTGCTGAAATACGCATCAATATTGAGACCCAGGATCTCTTCCTTCATCCCGCTGAGAGTTACCTTTTGGTGGAAGGAAGGCTCCAGAAGAATGATGGGACCGCCTATGCCAATGCGGATCTCGTCTCGCTCGCCCACAACGGTATCATGTATCTGTTTCGAACCATCATTTACAGGCTCTCCGGTCAACAGATCGAGCACATCAACGACCCTGGCATCGCCACCACCATGCTAGGAATGCTGACCTATCCCGACGATTTCTCCAAATCTCAAGGTCTCAACCAACTGTGGTTCAAGGATTCCACCGCTATCGCCGCCGCAGAGAACTCCGGTTTTGCAATTCGCCACGGGTATACCATCGTCAAACCTGCCAACAAGGGGTCGTTCTCCTTCGCCATTCCCCTGAAGCACATCTTCGGCTTTGCGGACGACTATGATAAGATCGTGTACGGGTTCAAGCATGAACTGTCTCTCGTGCGCGATTCGGATGCCAATGCCGTTCTGAGGGCTGCAGTCGTCAATGACCCGGCAAGAATCATCCTGAGTAAGATCTCCTGGTTCATTCCCCACGTCACCCCCTCCGATCAGGAGAAACTGCGGTTGTACAAGACCATCCAGAGCAAGGGTAAAATCGATTGCGGTTTCCGAATGCGACAGTGCGATTCCATAGCCGTCCCCGAAACGTCTCAGTTCAACTGGCGGTTGACAGCCAAGAGCGGTCGAGAGAAACCCAGATACGTCATCGTGGCCTTTCAAACCGGCAAGAGCAACGACCAGACCCAAAATGCTGCTGTGTTCGACCACTGCCGCTTGCGAAACATCTACGTCACTCTCAACGCTGACCGCTACCCCGCCGTAGACTTTAATGCAGGTTTCACCCAAAATCGGACTGCTAGACTCTATAAGAACGCGGCAGATTTCCGGAAGAATTACTACAACATGGATCCTCGCCACAGTAACTGCAACATAACACCCAACGACTACATCGACCTGTACCCACTGTTCGTCATCGACGTAAGTCATCAGTCCGAGCGGTTGAAAGAGTCTACGGTCGACATTCAGGTCCGCGCCGAATTCGAGCGTAACGTGCCAGCCAATACTCAAGCGTTCGCCCTCGTAATCTCTGATAGGATTCTTCAGTTCGAGTCCGACGGCCAGAAGATGAGCGTCGTATTCTAGTATAAATAAATGGATCAATCCTTGCTACAGCGAATCGTCGAGAACACTGCCCCTAAGCAGGGGTTTTCCTTCATTGTGTCCGACAACCAAAGTCGGATTCTCACTCAATTCAGCCCACCCCTGCAACTGAGCGAGGGGAAAAGTTACGAGATGGCTTTGGTCAATCTGGAGACGTACTACTCTTTTCCCAATATCCATGCGGGTAACAATTCCTTCCGCTACTCCGCGGACGGTGGTGCCAACTGGTTCCCCATCGCACTGAGTACCGGGTCCTATGGCATTGAAGACATCAACAATGAGATTCAGCGGCTACTGCGTCTCAACGGCCACAAGACCAAGATCATTCTCGACGCCAACCGCGCGACGCTGAGAGCCACTCTAACCCTTGCCAGAGATTATCAAGTGGACTTCGACGTCGAAAACAGCATCAACACCGTGCTGGGCTTCGGGCGCAAGGTCTACGCTTATGACCGAGGCACGAACGGTTACACGGAGGGAGATCTCATCGTCAACATCATCAGCATCAACAGCATTCTGGTGAATAGCGACATCATCCATGGAAGTTACGTGAACGGAACTCAGCAGTCCACCATCTACAGTTTCTTCCCCGACGTGGACCCAGGCATGAAGATCCTTCAGACCCCCCAAAATCTAGTGTACTTGCCCGTGACTTTGCGAACCATCAATCGTATGGAGACTCATCTCACCGATCAGAACGGCACCCCAATCGATCTCAGGGGTGAGAATCTCACCATTCGTTTTCATCTTCGCGAAGTATAAATAAATGAGTTACTCCGAATACAGTTTGAGCTTGACGAAAGGTCAGGCCGATAAGCTCCAGCGGGCTGTGAAGAAAGGCTGCCCGATCGCCATTCGTTTGTCCCACGCGAACTTGCAAGGCGACCACAAAATGATGCTCACCACGCAGCAGATCCAAAAGATCTCCAAGCTCCTGCAGAAAGGTACCGGTGGTATGACTCTGAAGATGAGCACCTCTCAGTTGAAGGCAAACGTGCAGAAGGTAGGAGGTTTCCTACCCATGCTGGCCGGGCTAGCTGCGAGGGCTCTTCCCATGATCGCGAAGACCGTATTGCCCGCCCTAGGCATTGGAGCTTTGAGTGGGTTAGGTAATGCCGCCGTATCCAAAGCAGTCGGTTCGGGGTTGTACTTGAAACGCGGCGGATGCATCTGCACCGTGCAACCCAGCGGGGATGGACTCTACCTGAAGCCTTCGACCGCACGAATCGTCCAGAGGGATGGGCTCTACTTGAAGCAGGGTCGGCAGTTCCACGATGGCTCCGGTCTGATCTTAGGACCCGATAGTCCATTTAAGAATATCCCCTTGCTCGGCATGCTCTTATAAATAAATGGATGAAATCAATGCCAGTCGTATCGCACGCATGGAAGAAGAACTCACCTCAGAGATCCAGAGGTATGAGCATGCCTTGAGAATCTATAACCGTTTGGATAAGGTCATCTCCATTGCACAGGGTGGGTGTTCCGTGGGCAGTCTACTGCTGACTAGTGGTACCATAGGATCTGCCCTGACTGGCGTAGGTATTGTGGCATCCATCCCCCTTGGAACCCTAGCCTGCCTATGTGCCACCGGTACCTTAGTATTTTCCTTGATCTCACGCCGAGTCGCCAAGAAGAAAAAGAAGCATCAAGATACCGTGCGATTAGCCCGATCCTTCAAGTCCCAGCTGGCCGGTGAAGACGGTGCTCCTGCAATCTGTCTGAAGAGCTACTACGATGAAAAGGATCAGTTGCGTCAACCTTCTCCCCTATTTAGTGAAGAACTGGATGCGCATGCATCGTAGGTTGTGTTATTCCATTCGCTCCTATCTCCCCCATTTCATTCAGATTCCTTTCAGTCAAATTTCCCGATCCGTTTGGATCGAGAAATTTTACGTTCCTTCCTCTCATTTCATCACTCTGCCAACTTCATCGAAAAGATCGGGCGAGGTGAAAGAAGTAGTAGAGCGGGCAGTAGTTGTAGAGTTCGGAGGTCTTGGAGCATTGGTGGATGGCTTCACTCGCGAGTGCATCCGCAAGCCACGCCCTCGTTTTTTCTGCATCATAGGCCTCTTGGAGTTGGCTCATTAGGTCGAGGTATTCTGCGTCGGTCAAGGATTCCTTATGATCCTCGATTGCAGCGAATATTTCGGGAATGTTCAGCATTTCAATTTAGCAATCCCCTCCTTCCCTGTTTCTAAGGTGTTATTTCAATTTCTGATTCCTGTGTCATGGTTTTGTATGGGGTTTTGATCCGTTTGCACAAAACCTTGATTTTTCGGATTTCAAGCAGACGTTTTCCTTGTGGGGCAGAACTGTCATTCCCATACTACTTATAAGCAAACAAGGCAGAACTTGTGTGTTTCCTTGCAAGGCTCCTCAATTCACAAGCTCCAAGCTGACCCAATACCTGAAAATATTCGAGAAAAGGAAGCGAAGTACCAATTTCGCTTTTAACGATTTAGCAAAATATATTACAGGATGTTTGACCTGCCATACTTGTATAGCCTTCGGAATCTGTAGTGTTTGACTAGAATTAAAAGCAACAATTAACATTTATAAAGATATCAAGTGTTAATTATGTGTAAGCAGTTAAAGTTTAGTTACATGAAGGGATTCTAATATAATTTTTGAAAAAACATTGGAGAACTGCATTCCAAGAGATTTTATATCTTCAGTTGACAATTCTTTCCATGGAGGAATGTGTTGCCATACCAATGTGAAATCAGTCTTTGAATTAAACAGGTAGTCCGGTGCCCACTGCGTGTTAGATCAAGTCTGGGCCTCTAAAATTGAGAACTATGGACGCCAAGCTGGCGTGTGCCAAGAAATAAGATGTTCAATTATTTTGATAATAAAAATTGCCGGAGATGCATGTAATTCATTTATTTTAACTGGCCATATCGTAAATTGTTGCAAAAACAACGGTTACCATAAAAGAAATGTAAAATGAAACTGATCCCGGTAGTTCAATAAATTTTGTAACCAGTCTTAGTTAAGCTGGGTCCGGTATGAATTGAACCTTTAACATAAATGGTTTCAGAAAATTAAGGTGTAATCATTCCCGTGAATACAGCACAATAATTCATGTTAAAAGGAAATGTGGACAAAATACAAATACGAATACAAATATTTATTAGCATAAACTCATGGTACAGTACATGGTTAAGGCACAACAATTTAAAGGATCAATACAAAGTGTGTTATACAAATGTAATACAATTCTTTACATTAATTGTATTTATTATTATATTATATTATATTGTATACAAATGATATAACCAATTAAAATTACGTTTTTCTTAATTCAAAGCATTCTAAAATAAATGTAGCAGTAAGTTTTAGACAAAATTCAGATTTGCTATTCAACAACAAGCATAATAGGGATTTGTTAAAAGATTTGGGATTAAACTTTTAATTTTCTTAAGAAATGTACTTCTTATCAGCTTATAATGTTTGCAATGCAACAGAAAGTGTTCTTCATTTTCAATTTCTCCTGCATTGCAAACTCCATCTTTTCTATTTCGTTTTTGGTATCTTCCCTTTCCTATCATTAGATTATGAGCACTGATACGAATTTTACAAAGAGCAGCCCTGTCTTTAGCTTTCTTTAAGATATCTAAATACTGAGGTCTGCATCCTATTTTAAAAAATTTTCGAAAAAATTCTAGTTTTGGAGATGTGTCTATAAGTGTATTTTTATTTTGGAGATTTTGATCATTTAATCTAATTTTTATTTGATTTAAGTATTGTTTAAGTGAGCTTAAATCATGATTTAGAAAGGAAAATCCTAAATTATTTAATACTGTTTTCATTTTGATAAACCAATTGTTTGAGTGAACAGAATTTTCAAAAATAGTTTTTTACTAAAGAATTTTCTGAGTCTAAACTATATTCTAGATATTTAATGCTTGAGTACAGAATTTTACTTTTTAAGGGAAGTCGACATAGTTCAGCTCGACATGCATCATTGGTAGATTTGCAATGTACACCTAGAATTTCTTTTATAAATTTAAGATGTAATTTTTCAAATGGTTCAGTATCTTTAAAGTTGGAGAAAATACCCCATATTTCACTGCAGTATGTGATTATGGGTAAAATTAGTGTATCAAAGAGTTTTTTCTAATAATTTGCAAGGGTTATTTAATCCAATTAGCTTTTTAATTTTAAAATATGCTTTTCTGGCTTTTTCCATCAATGTGTTAATAGCTAGATTAAAGTTGCCATTACATTTTATTAAAATGCCTAGATAACTGTGCCGAGATACTGTTTCTAGATATAAATCATTATATTTGAATTGGTTTAAAAAAAGGTTTTACCATTCGAATTAAATACTACTACTTTGGATTTATCAGCATTGACATGTAAATTCCATATTGAACAGTATTCCTGCATAGCAATTAGACAGTTTTGCAACCCTTCCTTACTCTGAGATATTAGTACAATATCATCAGCATAAAGAAGAATGCTTACTCTTATACCACCCAAGACCACTGGGTAATTTGTGTTGTTTTCCAGTTTTTTGTTATATCATCTATGAAAAAGTTTAAGAGAAGAGGACACAAAACATCACCTTGTTTAACGTCTCTTTCAGATATAAATGGCTCACTTAGACCATTTGAAAGTTTAATTTTACACGTAGCATCAGTATACATGGAGTATATAATTTTAAATATTTTATTAGGAGTGTTATGTTTTAGCAGTTTATAAAAAAAAACAATTATCCACACTGTGTCAAAGGCTTTTCTTAGGTCACTGAAGGCTGCAAACACTGATTTTCCATTTTATAGTTATCTGTGATAGTTTTAGAGTAAAAATGTGATCAGAAGTCTTGCACTTCTCTTTAAATCCTATTTGGTTCTTACTTATTAGAGAGTTATTATTCATAAATTCCAAAAGTCGATTGTATATAATCTTATTAAATAATTTTCCTAAGTTTGAGCTGATAGGTATTCCCCTATAATTATTAGGGTCAAATCTATTACCATTTTTATGTAATAAAACTAAATAGCTTAGGGAATATACCATGTGAAAAGATCAAATTAAAAAGTTTACAGAGTGGTTTAATTAATGCTGTGGTACTATTCTTCAGCATGTCATTAGAGATGAGGTCTGATGATGCACTTTTACCATTTTAAAGTAATTTAATTCCTTTTATTATCTCCTCACAGGCGATTTCATTGTTCGACTCACCTGAGACTGAGAAGTTAATATTTGATTTTAGGGTCTCAAATTCATGAGTGATATTTTGTTGTTCATTACTATATGCAGTGTCAGCTTTATTTAGTTTTTTGTAAAATGATATGAATTCTTCCTTTGGAATATCAGTGTCATCAATTCGACCAGCTGATTCCCTTTCAAGTTTATTTATCATGTTCCAAAATACTTTTGGATCTAGCACAGTTGTTACTTAATTCAGAGCAAATTTTGTTTTTATATGACTTTTCTTCAAATTTGCAAAGACGTCTGTATTTTGATCTAAATGAATAGAATTTTTTCCTATATTCATCTTTTCCGGGAAATTTATTTACAAGTTTTTCATAATTTTTTCTGTGTTCCTGCGATCTTTACATGACTCTGAGAACCAGTGTCTAGTTTTAGGGTTTTTTTTAATGTTGCTAGGGGGTTTAACAATTTTAGCTGATTTTCTGGCATTTTCTTGTAAAATTGTGGTTAAGGAATCAGTAGCCAAATTAGTGTCATTTAATTTAGTTGTCATAAATGTATCAATGCTATTTTTATTCTGGGAATGCAGTTCAACTGATTCTTTTGTCCATATAAATTTACAAATCATTATTTAGATTTAAAAACTAACAATATTGATAAATATACTAAGAATTGAAAAAAACCCACAATACTGGAATATATTTTTATTCAAGTATTGTGCACAATGCTTGTATTCCAGTATTGCGATCGCCAAATACAGATGATCCCATAGTGTAGTACATGTTCTGCACAGCAATTTTGAGGGCCCATGAATTGTATAAATGTACTAGTAAGTATATTCTCTGAATGTAAACAAAGCTAACAGTGGCTAATAATAATACTATAAAACTAATAAGACAACAAAGAAAAAAGTAGGAAAGTAGGACTGCATTGTTTTCCCACCTTGTAAAAACACCCCAACAATGATTAGACCATATGCTTATAAAATTTAATGCACCATTTTTTCATAATACATGTACTAGTATAATAACATAAATGTCTTTATATCAAGTAATTTTTTTTACTTAGATTTTACACATCACTTTACAAAATTTTATCATAGTACTAGTAATACATGTTTAACAGATATTTTTGGGATCTATGGATAGATAGATATACATGCATACAGACATGGATAAAACTTGGATAAAACTTAATACCATATAACATGTTGTTAGAGATGGCGAAAACAAATGTTTTGTATCATCTACATGTAGTTAAATTGTTAATCATTTCTGGTGCCATTGACAAAACAAAAAGCTGCTTTGGTCCTATTATGTTGGAAACTGCTCTATGTTCTCTTATATGAGGTGATTAAAACTGTTTTCTCATTAACATTTAACATCTCATAACAAAGAAGAGATAAGGTTATAAACTCTTAACAGTATTTTCTATCTTTTTGTCTCCTATTCCCAAGCATATTTATGATATAATGCATTGTCTCACTGGTGAACTTAATTATATAAAAATAGGTACATTTACTGGTACTGGCTTGCCTGAAATGTGAAAAGTCTGGTCTTGCCCACCGTATGAATTTTCCAACAAAAGTGTGTGTACTTTCCTCAAACTTATTTAATGTAAACATCAAGCTTAGGTATAACTTATACTAAGCAAATGCCTTCCAAACCTGGGGCCTCGGTGGCTTATAGCTAGTGGTTAAGGTAGTAAGTCAATTACTATTGACACTATTGCCTATTAACACTGAAGTTGTGGGTTCGAGTCCCACTGCAGGCCGGGTGTACTCGACTCCAATATAAGCTAAGGGTCGGGCGTTTTCACAGGGTACTCTGGCTTCCTCCCCCATTAAAAACAGGACGTCATTGTATTGCTGAAAGTTGCATCAAAACACCATTCAAACATCCCAAACATGCTTAAGATTATTATTATTAGAAATTTAAGTCAGTAACTTTAATGAGAAATAATATCAGTCTTTCCATATATCTTGTAAAAACAACTACTGAACAGCTTGTTATATTTTAATGAAACTTGGTACAGTGTTCGTACATGGTATGTAAATGTGCATGGAGGTAAATCATTACAAAGTGTTATTCACTTATCTCTGCTTTTGTAAGTCTTGATGTTTTGGTATTTGGTATGGTGATTTGTTATAATTTTCTCCTCGCTTAAATTAAACACACATAAGTTTAAAATTATAATATAATGATACTATTTTGAGAATCACTAAATAAGCCTATGAATCTAACATTTGCAGATAAATAACTCTGAAGAAATATGTGCAAGAAAGCAACTTAGAATAAAGATTTGCAGAATGTGTAGCCAAAGAAGACTTAGATCTTCAAATCCCTCAACTTAATGAAGACAACTTATAACTTTGACACTTGGGGTTTATCAACTGAAAATCAAGAATATATAGATGGCCATTCTTCATAAGGATAAACATAATTTGTTGTGTTTCAAGATTTAGTGCAGACACGTTACTTCAAAGCAATACTTTATATGGATGAAATATTCAGATAGAAATGTCCGACTGGCAGGATCTTGTGTAGTATGTGTATGTGCTCATGTGGCTGCCATAATTTGGTATTTATGTGGTGTATTGGAAATAGGGCAGAAAGTTTTAAGTTTTGCTAAAGTGATAGAAGAGTAAACATTTTGTTATGTCCTACCATATAGATCACAGTTAATCTTGATTTGTTTACAACCAATGTTAACCCTAAAAAAATCTATGAAGTATTGTAACTGGCTTTTACAATCTAAATGTGCATTAATATGTAAACTTTATCTCAGAAATAGAAGTTGTAAGCCATGTCGTGCAATCATATGCAAATGTCTTAATCTTTAATACCTTTATTCCAGAAATCTTTGAATTTTGATTTACAAAATCCCTTTTAATAACGCCCAAAAATATGTCATCATGGGCATTAAGATTCCTATTTATATGAAACTTTATCTAAATAAAACTTATATGCCATCATATATTTAAAGTTTTATTGATTGTTTTTAGAAATCCATGATTGTTAACCCACAAAAATCTGTTATGCGTTGAAATTGGCTTTAAAGAATAAAACCTATATGCCATTTCTTGCAATCATATATTATTGTTTTAACATTTTATTGATCGTTTCCAGAAATCCATGTTTTATGATTTAAAAATAATCCTTTTTTATGTTTTTAATCCTAAAAAATCTGAAATGTGTTGCAATTGGCTTTTAAAACCTATTAACATAAAAACTAACCTTAAATAAAAACTTGTATGCCATTTCTTGCAATCATACATGTATATTACTGTTTAAAATTTTTTTTCCAGAAATGCATGAATTTTGGTAAAAAAGCAATGTTTAACCCCCAAAACTCTCTTATGAGTTCTAATTTGCTTTAAATGTCTATTAATATGAAAACTATACCTTAAATAAACCCTATATGCCATTTATTGCAATCATGCATTACTATTAAAAGTTTTATTGATTTTTTTCCAGAAATCCACGAATTTTGTTAAAAAAACACTTTCTACCTAAAAAAAATATGTTATGTGTTGTAATTGTATTAAAATATATTTTTGAAATAAAATTAATTTGCTATTTCTTGCTTTCATATATTGTTGTTTTTAAATTTGATTGATTTTTTCTCAAAATTTGTGATTTTTTATCAGATTTAGCTGATTTGCCCCAAAAATTAGGCAAATTGAGAAAAATGCAAAAATTCTTGATTTTAATCATAATTCAACATTATTCTACCAGAATATTACCCAAAAAAAGTTATTTTCAAGATGCGGCCAAAATTGGCCCTTAGTGAACCTATTCCTTTACATGGAAGTGGTTCCAATGATTTTTTTTTTTTTGAAAGCTGCTCTTTACATGAAAATTTGTTAACAATGAACAACTAATCATACAATGGTTTGACAAAGAAGTGAATTCATGTACAGTAAAATCAGCAACAATATTGAATATATCATTAGAAACAATAATATAATCCACAACACTACATCCATTATATGTAATACAAGTGTATTTTCCTAATAAATCTCCAATGGTTCAACCATTTATTTTTATAACCAGATTCTTGACATGTATTCAAAAGAAGTTTACCACTTTTATAATTGGTTTACTGTAAAAAAAAAAAAAAGCTGTGACCGTGATAGGAGGGAAGCAGGGCTTTATTCCTATAACATTATTATTAATATTGTTAAGGGGAAATATGAAACTGAATTACAAGATATGATAAAATGTCGGGAGCTCCATGATGCTTCCCGGGGATGCTTCGCATCCCAGATGTAAAGAAATTGTTAAACCATCCTGAAACAAAATAACATTTTTCGAGATTTCTGGGGTTGGAAGATCATTAAACAAATTTTTCTTCCAAAGACGTGTTGTTGAATGGAAGATTAATAAGGATTAAAAAAATTAGATTGCCAAATCGACATTTTTCCTGTCACCTCCTTGCAGACGATTTTCAAAAAGACCGAACCTCGATTTGGTTTTTCTAATTTAGGACAGGTTTAACCATTCACCAATCATTTGTTTAAGGAATACTAGAGCGGAACGCAACAACAGCCAACAACTATACTAGTCAGTCTCCCTTCGATAAAGGAATTTAATGCTGAATACATTAAATTCACTTAATGGAAATTTATATTAACGCAAGCGTTTACAAGCATCGTTTGCATGTGCCTTTCCTTTCGTATATTCCCCATCATTCAGTGTGAACAATGCACGGCAAAGCGAAGTGTAAGTAATGTTGAAATATCTTCTTGTATGTGTGATAGGCAAGGTTTGACACATGTTGATTTTTCTAAGTTTTCTTCTTCTTCTTCCATATACAGGAGTAGACTCCTAAAGGAAAAACATCCCGGAACTTGTGCGCAATTACAAAAAAGTGGACTTAAAAGTCAAAACGTTTAAAAGCTTACATTCAAGTATGAGCATAAAATGTATTATTATATAGATTGAGATGAAATATCGAATTTTCCGAGTGACAGAAATCACGGTAAATCACATGTGAAAATTATCGTTTATTTTCACTCTCGGGTTTTTTCCCGCCAAAACGTCACAATGGTTTTGTACTATACAAATATTCATCCGCCGTTCATAAAATTAAGAATTAGGCATTAAAATTTTACGAAAACAATTTTGATCTATTTAATAAATAGGATAATCAATTGGGCATCGTGAATATCCAAAATATGATCACTCGTGCCGCATAAAGCATCAGATTAAACTCGTGCGCGGAACAAGTTCCGCGCACTCGTTTAATCAGATGCGTTAATTATGCGGCACTCGTGATCATATTTTGGATATTCACTCCGCCCAATTAATTATCCTATAACTATTATCTATTAAAATTTATAAAGCTCTACTATTTTGTTTTAGATTACATATAATAAAAACATATATACAGTTGTACAGTGTTATATTTATTGTCTGTATGTCACTGGAGATTCTTCAAATGTTAGAGTGGATAGACCACTTTTGAAGGATTCCAGGGATGATGCCATACCTATGGATTCAGGTAGATTATTCCAATCTGTTATTGTTCTGGGAAAAAAAGAGTATTTATATACATCCTTGTTTGTTGATAATTGCCTAAATTTATGTTCCCCCCGAGTACGCCTGTCAGATCTAGTTAACATGTCTTTTGGAACCTCTACTAACCCTCCAATTAATTTTGTATAGTAAATTTAATCTTGATTTTTTGCGCCTACTCTCCAAACTTTCCCATTTTAATGTATTTAACATGTTTGTGACTGCCCCTGGAGATCTGTCTTTATAATTGTTCAGTACATATCTTGCAGCTTTTCTTTGAATTTGCTCAACCTGAGATATCTTATTATTTTTATATGGGTCCCAAACTGGGGAGGAGTATTCAATAACCGGGCGCACAAGTGAAGTGTAAGTAAGATTTTTAACTTTTTGAGTGCAGTTTTTCATGTTTCTTCTTAAAAATCCTAATGTTTTATTTGCCTTACAAGTAATATCATTAATATGTGCCCCCAGTCAAGATCATTACTTATTGTTACACCTAAGTATTTACTTTCTTTAACAGACTCTATGATTGTGAAGTTTATAATCAAAATTTTAGACTCTATGATTGTGAAGTTTATAATCAAAATTTGTTGGTTTAGTTTTTTTAGTAACATGAATTGTGTAACATTTTTCAGGATTAAAGTTCATTTGCCAATTACTTTCCCATTTTTTTAAGCGTACAAGGCATATTTTTCACTTAACATTTACTAGAACTTGGCGGACATCTCACCTTTATGGTTCTTACAAAATTAAATGGCTGAAATATGTTCATTACTTCGTAAAAGTATATATTTTTAAGTATTTCTTCTCCAACTTGTTCCATGTTTAAACCGGAAGTGGTTTTCTAGCTCGTGCACTGGCGCGGATTTTTTACGGATTTATAAATAAATGTTTTCATTGGTTAATATAAGGGCCTTCGTTTATTTTTAATTCGGAACTTTTTATACTTATCCCCTTTATAAATAATAACTCTGAGTACATTTCGAATTAATAATCATTGAACTGTAAAGGGTTCATTTAAGCCAAAGGTTAACTTGTATTTTAGTATATAAGCCCGTCAATTTATTTAATACATTGGTACACTGCCTAAGGCGACAGGTATGTTACTCGAGGGAACTCTCGTAGTTCCGTTGGTTTAGAAACATTTATGAGGGATTGTTATCAATCCATGGTTGTTTTTCTGTATTTTCCAGTGTTCTGGTACGTACTTTAGTTACATATAGATTTTTGGTAAGTCTTGAGTTTACATGTAATTTGAAGGTTAGCATAGTCTTGAATTGTTCGCAATTTAATTGTTGTGGGATAGATTTATTGAATATTGTTATTTAAATGTATTAAAATAAATGTTAAATAAAAGTTACGTTTGCACTTTATTTTTCTAACTTGTAACCAATTAGCCTAAAGTATCCAGTGATCCGAATCTTGACGCAGGTGCATCCACTACACGGACCCAGTAGGCATCCCAACGTACCCTTATTCCGTGTACAGGGACCTGCTTCCTGTTACAGTGGTGCCTTGACCAGGATACTTAAGCTATATATTTAATTTAGATAAAGTAGGAATAAATAGGAAAAATAAAAGGCTAGTCATAAACTTTTAATATACTGTTAAAACATATTTAATAGGGAATAAAATTCAATTAACAATGAGTATAGATAGGTTATTTGAACATTTGAAGTCACCACTAGGTGGTAGTTATTTATTTGAAGATTCTGGTTATAAGACACCAGCAATGCTTGTAACAAAAGAACAAGAGTCTAGGTATACAAATTCGTTCCAGTTAGCGAGATCTCGTGTCACTGAATATGATTCAGAAGAAGAACGCGAATCGTCATGTAGTACAAGGGTTAAAAGTAGCCATGATAGTTGCCTACCTTCACAGCCAATAAGGCATAATTTAATAGGTGCTGTAGGTGGCTACATGCCAAGTTATGCCCAGACCCCTATAGTTAGCGAAACCACTAGTGAAGAATCTTGTTTTGCAAATACGCGACAGAAATTGAGTAGTCTAAACATGACAAATTCGAGCTTTGTAACCTAAAAAGAATGCAATTTAATACCCGAAACGCCATTGTACGAATTGGCAAGAAATAGCAGAACTTCGACAGTCGAAATGATGCACATGTGAAATTTCCGCAATTCGAAGACCCAAACATACATTCTGATCGTAAATGTACGGAAAATTTTGATCAACCTAATGTCGATACACATTTACAAAGTGGACGGCACGTGCCACAGCCCCCAGCAACTATGCCAAGTACTCGTGTATCCCAGTTTATACCGCAATGTTTCAATACAGTAACTACTGCCCCGCACCGTGAGCACTCTAATGCACCAGTCTTTACTACCAGTGTGAATAGTTATGTACCGAGGGGGTGGTCATCCATCTCAAGACCGAATATCGTGTCACATGATGATTTTGCATATACACAAGGGCCGAGCCATGTTTCACAACCAATTCAAATGCAGGCTAGACCTGTTTATCATAATATGCCGGGTCCCATGTATGCTAGTAGTAGCAGTTGTTACAATCCAACGTCAGTAGCGGGAATTCAAAATTTTCCAAAGCGTGTGTTAAGACGTGAAAAAGAACCAGAACTCTAGGATGGTTCAGCCGATTGGAACGAGTATATTGTTCAATTTGAAAGCATAGCTCAGTGGAACGAATGGAACAAAACTGAAATGTCCCAACAATTAGTTATCGCATTACGTGGTCCAGCGCGACAAGCCATAGGCGACCTGACCGTCAGACGGTTAAACGATTATTACGCTCTTAAAAATGCCCTGATGCAACGGTTTGATCCACCAGAGCGCGAGTTAGCGCACCGATATGAATTTCAAAACCGACGCAAACGGCCAAATGAAACGATTACAGAGTATGGTAATGCATTACGGCGGTTAGCCTCTCATGCATATCGAAGCCTGCCGACAGCTAGTTTAGAGGTCTGGATCGTTGACCAATTTATAAGGGGATTAGGGAACTTTGAGGCGACAAAGCATATTCAGTACAAGAGACCAAAAACATTAAACGAGGCAATTTCTTATGCAATTGATTTCGAGGCTGTTGAAGGCTCGATCGATTATAGACATAAACCACCGACACAATATGACGATTTTTATCAAAGACAAGAAGATCGTATGTATCCGCGCACCGGGAATGAAGCGTATTTTGAGAGGCAAGTCAATGATTACCGTCGAGCTGATCAAGGACACAAGTCTGATAGGCAAAATAGTCAGTATAGGCGCGAAGTAAATTTGGACGCTCCGCGTAGAAAAGAAATTAAATGTTACGAATGCGGCAAAGTTGGACACATAAAATCACGTTGCCCAAAGCTGCTTCAAGAAAGCGGGAACCCGCAAAGCCAAAAGTTAAATGCAGACCATTTAAACTAATTACGGCTGGAATTGCGGTCGAATCTCCAGCCTCGGCTCAAAACGAAATAAATAGACCAAACGATTTAGATGGAAATGTTATAAGCACAGACACCGAAGTTGTCGAGTGTGTTATAAATAACACAGTCGTAAACAAGCAAAACGCGGACATAAACGAAAAAACAGAAGTTAACAATCGGAACGAAAATATTCAGCTACGTGTTTTAAGTCCTAGTTGCTTAGTGCTAGACGCGAAAGTTAATGGTTTGAATTCACACTTTGTGATTGATACTGGTTCACCCGTGTCCGTACTTCCAGATACTGCTTTGCGTGATCTAAAAATTCAGGAACCTTTGCAGAGAGTTGAAACAATTCTTAGTACGGCCGACGGAACAAAATTAAAAATTAAAGGCAGTACAACGGTCGTTTTAGAAATTGGACCTTTTACTTTTCGACAGACCGTCATTGTTGCAAATTTTAATGGCCCATGTGTCCTTGGCATGGACTTTCTTGAGAAAAATAGCATTGATATTTTAATAAAAGATAGGGCATTGAAATATCAGAACAAGAAAATAAAGTTGAAATATTTTTAAAAGTTTCACTTTAACTAGAATCACTTCAAAAGAGGAAGTTACTATTCCAGCGAGGTCCGAAGTACTGTTGGACGCTAAGTTGGATAGTTATCCAAAATTTGGTTTAGGTTTAATAGAACCTGTCGAGTCAGTTAAAAGCAAGGGTATAATAATTGCAAAAAGTTTAGTTGATACACATACCAATGCACCAAATTGTCTGTCATTAATTGTAAAGATAAAGCAATTATTCAAAATTCAGTTAGGGAATCGTTTGAAATTCTCAAAATTCTTAAAACTGCTGCCCGAAGACAGAAAAATTATTACGATCAAAAAATCAAAATTCGTACTTACAATCGTGACACTTGGGTGTGTAGATGGTACCCTCCTCTTGCTAATCAAAATTTAGGTCAGGGATGGACGGGACCTTACCTTGTTTTATGTAAGCTGACAGATGTTACTTACCAGATACAAAGGGATGAAAATACTCATCCGATTGTCGTCCATGTGGACCAACTCAAGCCATATGAGGGAAATAAACCACCACTTAATTGGAGACATCTGGCTGGTGCCCATGATGACACTGTTGTACGCGATTATCCTGCTCAAACTGACGATGATGAAATAAATGAATCTATGCCATTAACCGCTAACACACCTGTCGTCACTAGGACCTGACGTATAATCAAGCCACGGGACAGATTCTCCCCGGGCTGAATAAATATAAAGTCCACTTGTCCCTGTTGTAAATACGTTTTTTTGTTCTGCTCTTTGAACTGTTTTATGCATATGTGTACATAATTATATTGTTATACTTATATAATAATGTATGATGTTAATTATATATAAATATGATGTGTTATATTTAAACTCTTGTATCTTACAGAATAAGTGATACTGAAACTACCTTTAATGTCAATATAGACAAAGAAGAGCTCAAAGATTTTGAGCTAAATGTGTTAAAAAGGCCCTTTAGAAATGGCATGGCATGTAACGTACCGGAATGTGGAAAATTGCCGGATGGTAGTTGCATTCAGTAAAGTAGCTACCATCAGTACATTAACCACTGCAATAATATACATGTACGGTACATCAATCTTCACGTTTGCAGAATCTGCGGCTTAAATTTTAGATTTAGAAACAGACTAAAGAAATCTCACACCGTTGAACAATGTAGCTTAGAAAAGTATTCACGAATTAAATCTAAGGAAAACAGAGAATTCGTGGACCCGGGTGAAGAAATCTTCGCGAAGAAGGCCACAACTGTTGCCATAGAAAAGAGAAAAAAAAGAAGAAAGTGAAAAACGAAGGGCGTATGCACTGGAACATGGCATCAATGTAAGAATCCCAGGAGAAAACATTCATGTGTGTAGGGATGATAAAGTTGATATTAAAATTCTAAAAGTAAAATGTGTAGCTTTGATCCATCAGAAGCATTCGTCCAGATATACACCATATACCGCGGAAGAGGACTACTATCTTTCTGACTTCGAATAGATTTTAGAACATTAAGTCTAATATTGTTACATTTTAGTTCAATAGACAGTAATTAATTTTGAATAGTTTTGTTTGTTAATGCATATTTAAAATTTTGATGTTTCAATTTTCTTTGAAAACAAAAATGAATTTTTGTTTTTTTAAGGGGGAGGAGTGTGATAGACAAGGTTTGACACACGTTGTTTTTTCTAAGTTTTTAAGCGTGCAATTAATTAAGGCATATTTTTCACTTAAAATTTACTAGAACTTGGCAGACGTCTCACCTTTATGGTTTTTACAAAATGTAATGGCTGAAATGTGTTTCATTAATTCGTAAAAGTATATATTTTAAGTATTTCTTCTCCAACTTGTTCCATGTTTAAACCGGAAGTGGTTTTCTAGCTCGTGCACTGGCGCGGATTTTTTACGGATTTATAAATAAATGTTTTCATTGGTTAATATAAGGGCCTTCGTTTATTTTTAATTCGGAACTTTTTATACTTACCCCCTTTATAAATAATAACTCTGAGTACATTTCGAATTTATAATCATTGAACTGTAAAGGGTTCATTTAAGCCAAAGGTTAACTTGTATTTTAGTATATAAGCCCGTCAATTTATTAAATACTATTGGTACACTGCCTAAGACGACAGGTATGTTACTCGAGGGAACTCTTGTAGTTCCATTGGTTTAGAAACATTTATGAGGGATTGTTATCAATCCATGGTTGTTTTTCTGTATTTTCCAGTGTTCTGGTACGTACTTTAGTTACATATAGATTTTTGGTAAGTCTTGAGTTTACATGTAATTTGAAGGTTAGCATAGCCTTGAATTGTTCGCAATTTAATTGTTGTGGGATTGATTTATTGAATATTGTTATTTAAATGTATTAAAATAACTGTTAAATAAAAGTTACGTTTGCACTTTATTTTTCTAATTTGTAATCAATTAGCCTAAAGTATCCGGTGATCCGAATCTTGACGCAGGTGCATCCACTACACGGACCCAGAAGGCCTCCCACCGTACCCTTATTCCGTGTACTGGGACCTGCTTCCTGTTACATATGCATTTCTCTACACATGATTTCTTAATAATAATATACAGTAGCTTTAACTAAATATCTTTTCGTTTAAGCGATACACAGCTCATGATCACTAAATTTATTGTCTGAGTCAACAATAAGTTAGTTCCCAACGTATATTAGCAATTTTATTTTTATTTGAAAAAAGAAGGACAAAATTATATTATAACCATATTCATTGTAGTGTTGTTTGGTTATATAAATCTTTTTTCTCATAAAGCCAATGAAAAACAGTGGTACAAATTTCTGAACAGGTTATACGATATAATATGGTTTGGGTCTGTTTACGCAGCGGTTTATGAAAGGTGTAAACAGACCCAAACCATATTATATCGTATAACCTGTTCAGAAATTTGAAATATTCCTTATAATTTAATTTTAACTATAAATTTTAACAATTTTTATAGTAAAAACGTCGATGACGTCATGGAACTATTTGAATTTTAACGGTGTAAGAATAGGTCAAAGGTCATGCAAGTTATTTCTTATAATATGGGTTGCTCGATTTCAAATAACCAATCAGATTTCAGCTAGGCAAGAGAAAATTTTATTTAAAGTCGGATTATCTAAAACACATAGCAAACATAAGCTCTGTAGAGCTTTTTACCGACATACAAACCTAATTAAATTATAGAGAAATAACAATAAATTTTAAACAAAAAACAGTTATGTTCTTATTCGTTCCTCAAACGCACATAAAGTATTTATCAATAATAACACAACACGTGTATAATATTGGAACAGCTCGCCAGTTACGCAGCTAGCGACTTTGTTAATACAGTAAAAAATAAACGCTATCGCTCGGGGCAAAATATTCAAGAATATAATGCCCACCCATGTTAAAACGACAATAAAGTATGTTATTTCATATCAGTAAAATTATGTTTGTTTCAATTGGATAAAACAAGGTCAGCTGGTATTAATTAATTTGCAGTAATTCGAAATGAGGGCATTACCACGCCGTGATAACGCCCGTGATCACGTCGTGGTAATGCCCTCTCCAGTACATGTAACAAGTAACATTAAACTGTGTATTTTTAATTTATAAAAAATATATGTACATGTACAATCCAAATGAGAAAAAAATGACAAAGTTTAGAAAACTAACTGTGTATAGCCAAAAAATTCCAAACAATGATATATCATGAGACAGAAAAATGACAAAGTTTAGAAAACTAACTGTGTATAGCCAAAAAATTCCAAACAATGATATATCATGAGACCCCATTCAAATCAAGCAGCTACAAAAACATAATACAGTCTTAAACACATGGTTAACTAACTCTTCAATAAAATAAATATAATAGTTGCTTATATAGCTGGCATTGTCATGATACTTGACATCACTCGGGACAGTGGTATTGCCTTTAACATTGATAATGACCTCGCCTTTGGCTCGGGCATTATCAATGTTTCAGGCAATACCACTCTCCCTTGTGATGTCAAGATATCATGACAATGCCCTCTATATAAGCAACTATTGTGTAAGTATCCATTAATTATTTCTTAATTTGACTTCCATATGTGACAATATGCATAAAAAGCATCCAATTGATCTTAAATAGATCATTTGCTGTCTCAGCTAATAATTATTATTATTATCTTTATTAATGCAAGTTTATACCCCGAAGGGTTGAAAGCATACAAACTTATATAAATACAAAAGGGTCACAAAACATGCGGTATCATAGTCTGATTGGGGCGTTTTGATCTGCACCGTGCTGAATGTATTGTGCTTAAAATATTTACAGGTAAATAATGAGGTTAAGGTATTTTTTATGTATACTGTAGTAATAGTGGAATACTTTGAGGCAAGAACTTTCCAATACAAATATAATTTAGAGACAAACAATTTTGTACTAGTCTTACACTTAAAGAAACGAATTAGTTACAACAATAGGTAAAATGTAACGTTAGACAGTGTTTAGGTTATTTCTTTGATCAGGTTGTTAACGAGTTTGTAGATATTATGCGTTTGAACATAATTGCTGCGAAGTTAAACAAGCTATATTTTAAACAGAATTTAAGGAGCATTCGTGGTACGTATTTTTTTAATCGGGTACAATAAATAAAACTATGTTAAGAGTTGTTTGGCATACAGTTAGGCAGGTTAACGTGAATAATTCACTTGTTGTATGAGGTATGTATTTATGCAGCTATGGTAAATAGAAGTTTCAGACTGTTTTAGTCAGATGTTAAGTGTGTGTCTTTAAATAGAAGTATATTGAGCGTGTCGGTCTGATTTTAAGCAGTTTTCTGTAACCAGAATAAAATTGAGCGTTTGACCTTATTTTAAACAGGTTATTGTAAGTTGAACTTGTTAAAAGTTTGTTACATTTATTAAGCGTAAATTCCAAGCATAAAATACATCAGGGGCGTAGCTGACGCTTGTGACATGTGCAAGCAATTTTAATAAGGCGAACGCTGGTAGGGGGACCAGGGGGCGAAGCGACCCGTAAGCTCCTGCATATAGGGGGGGGGGTTAAAGAGTTTAATCTATACATAAATGACAAAAAAAGAACTTTTTTACTTTTTTATGCCCTCCCCCCGCGACGACATTTCTGGGGGGGCATTAGGTTTAATTCATGTCCGACCGTCCGTCCGTCCGTCCGTCCGTCCGTCCGTCCGTCCGTCCGTCTGTCTGTCTGTCTGTCTGTCTGTCTGTCTGTCTGTCTGTCTGTCTGTCTGTCTGTCTGTCTGTCTGTCTGTCTGTCTGTCTGTCTGTCTGTCTGTCTGTCTGTCTGTCTGTCTGTCTGTCTGTCTGTCTGTCTGTCCGTACGTCCGTAGTAATTTCCGTCAAGCTTTTCTCAGAAACCGTAAATGAGAACAATTTGGAATTTGGCAGGGTGGTTTAGTATCACAAGTTGTACGTCCTAAGCAACTTTCGGATCTGTCGGATAACTACTTCCTGTTTGGGACTTCATTTAGCGGGGGCATCTGTGTCCCATGGACACATTTTTCGATTTTTTTTTAATATATAGCATTATGCTTAACAAATGGATCTCATATAAAACAAAGATTTTTCAAGAAGACGGACAAGACAACAAACACAGTCACACTTTACTTTAAATAAATTAAACTTAGCTGGTTGAACGTCAATTTCCACACAAGTACTGTCATTGTTCGACGACTGGCTGTCCACAAGCACATCCGTGACTTTCTTTTGAAAATAAGAGTCTATCTTTTTCATTTTAAACTCATGCGGTAAACAAACTTTTCGACGGATACTATTGAAATAATGTTAATTAAAGGGAAACAGTATACAATATCAAGCTAATGCATCGATCAACGTCCGTCAAGCGCCGATCACTTTTCTGGGTGGTTTTTTTTTTCGTTTTTTTTTCTTCAGGTTTTTCTTTTACAATCTGATGTGCAGCAAATGATTTTTTGCTTGTATGGGACCTACGCGCCTGTAAATTTCGTCTTATTGTTCACTGTTAGACCATGTCAAATGTACCACTGTAAACTCTTTCTGAATCATGTTCGGTAATAGTAACGCCAATTTCCGTTTCTCCAAAAAAGATATCGACGTTTACTGTCAGTCGTTTTATTCGATCCATGCAATCTACTGACAGTTCTCCAACTAATGAACAACCGTCTTCATCTGTATAAATTGGACATTCGTTTTCACTTTTAAATAATTTGAGTGTCTTATCTCGGTGTGCTGGTTCTTTTGTATAAACTTTTGTTGTTTTGGTACCAGTCGGGATAATTGTGTCACGTTTTAAAATGCAGTCAAACAATTTGTTGCATCTTTCTTTTCCATCAACCATTTTCATGTATTTGCGGTCATGAACACTTGGATTAAATTGTTTATGAATACTAAATCCATACGAGAATTGTGCCACTCTTGCAATTACACTTCCAGGTTGATGACCAAAAATAACTGCTCCCTTAATTATAGATAGTTCACTGTCTTCTGAAGTTATTATTCGTTGTTCTGGAAATTTACTTTTAATACTATTTTGTATTAGAGCGCAATTAGAAAATCCACCGACAAGTATCAACTCAGTGAGGCCGTTCGCGTTTTTTCTGCCTAGTAGTTCATTTATTAATTGGCATATCTTAGTAATCGTAGGTCGAAACAGGGATATAAAATGCGCAGCATCAATGCGCAATTTGTCATGTCGAAGTTCCAACATGGCTGAGTGTTCCCACAATTCCACTAAGGAACCAAAGTCTTTATTTCGATGTTTTTGGCAGAGGTTGTTCAGAATCGTGAAAGGAATTATTATATTAATTTTACCAGTTTGTTCTGGAACTATTGACCTTTTCTTTCCCTCAAATTCACGACACAGATCAAGGTACGCGTCTGAATGATCATGTTTGAGCGCCGCAATAACTTCGTTTCCAGTTATGCCCTCTAACATTTGAAAAAACGCAGCATCCACCGAGGTTCCACCACACTCTCCTCCTGATGCTCTGCAGATTTCTTTGAGCATTCCATCGTTGGTTTTTTCATGCACTGTTAAATCAGCCGTTCCCCCTTAAAGCAGTAAAGGATTAAAAGGTCTTATAAATAAAAAAATATTAGACCTCCGTTTACTACAAATGATGTTGAAATATTAAAAGACATTCGAATTTTCATTATTGCTAAATATATGAAACCCTAAACAAAACACTTTTCACTATTTCTAATGGAGTCTTTTGATAAATAGTGTGTTGCTTCAAACTAAGCAAACGTGAAATAAAAAAAGCACAAAAACACACAACCTTTTCTGTGTGGGTTCTAGGTGTTTGACCGACAAAGCACCTCTGCGGGTTCCCAGGTGGCAGATAGGGGAAGCCCTCTCGTTGTGTGTTGTCAGATTGTAACACGGAAAGCCTGATTGCGGACCGTAGGGGGAGACGTACTATAAGATTGCCGCGCTCCATTTAGGATAAAGACCCTTTTGTAGATTTCCAAAAAAGTAGTGGGCTATTTGTAGCCGCCTCAACAGCCTAAATTATCATTTAGTAATTTTCAAATTGATGTCAAACTTGTGTTTCCTATGCTCCACCATTTTACCCTTTGACTTATTGTTTGTTACATGTTTTCGTCTTGAATATAGCTGAAATATTGTGTTGCTGGATGATAAGCAAAGAGTCAATCAATCAATGTTTTAAGTAGGACATATCTTATATAGTAGTAAAACATAAAACTTGTGTGTTTGTTTGTTTCACCAGTTTTTCAGCTATATTAATTCGTCCAGTTTTTATCGGGGGGAAGAAGCCGAAGTACTCGGAGAAATAACCCGACCTGCTGCAGAACAACTGGCAGTCCATGTCAATTAATGTTGGGAGTAAAGCCATCTCTGCACGCAGTAAGATTCGAACCTTTTTAAAAAAAAAGAGGGCATCGACAGCATAGATGATATAATGTATGCCTCAAAGAAGCTTTTCTCCGATTTGTGGAGTGTTAGTGCTTCGGTAAAAGTGTCTAACATTTGTGAGAAATTATTCAGTAGTGTAGTGACGTAACAGTACTAACGTACTAGATCGACTTTGTCACTATAAGTGAATGTTAACAATTTGTATATTGGGAAAAAAATGACTAAACATAGCATACCTCCTAAATCAACAACCATATATTTAGTCCCTACTTTAGCAACTTCCACGTTTTGGTCATCTGAAGCTTTTATTCGACCACAAGGAAGATGTTGACAGTAAATTGATGCTGCTTCTGGTTCAAGTGCGATCCGAAGTTGATCGCCACCTATTCCTGCCTAAAATATTTTTCTTTTAGATATAACAGTAGTAAATGTGTACCAGTAACAGGTTACCATGACACTTTTCTCACAACTACTCGGCAACTTGGAAGTTTATATGTGACCTCACCATGTGGCCCTGTATTGCGAGTACCGATTTCAAATCTGTCGCATATCTACTTCCTGATTACCGACTTAGTGGATAGCGGGTGAGCAGTAGGAACATGTTACGTTAGTCTTTATGAAACAAAACAAACGATAATTGAATGTACATTTATAGTATTTAATTCTTATTGAATACACTGCTGTAGATGAACAAAACACCAACAATGTAATCGTTTCCATGTTTTTTTTCGAGATTATCTACGGGGAAGGGAGTAACTATAAGATACTTTTAGGTACAAGTCGGCGTTTTGAAAACCCACCCTATTCATATATTTTCGGAAGTTATAATATGGGATCTAATCATATATTAAATTTTTAAACAAGACCTATTCATATATCTTATGATTATACATCCACATTGACACTACTAAGCAATACCTAAAAATTAAAGCGACATTTTAGGACATAAAATGTATTAATCCTTAGAAATTCTGAACCGATTGTTTATTTTCTCTCTTGGCGGTACAATGACCGAGAACCACACCTAATTCTAACATCGGTGGGCATTCCTAATAACATATTAACACAATTTATTATCACTGTATAACACGTTTTATTGGTTTATTTAACAACATATAGACATTTCTTTTAATCAAGTTATGTGTACTCAGCTTTAGAGAAGAATTAGGGGCATCGCTATATGTAGATAATTAACTCCTACAGAATAATAATTATATTTTTAATGAAAAGAGCTACCTTTTCATATACATGTTTTTTGTTAAGGTCAAAAAGATACCATTTCGGGGCGCACATCTGTATTACCCTATATATACTAAGTTACCCCCCCCCCCCTCCCACTCCCAGGTGAGATTATCTAAGTTGTGTATCGTATGTTATTTCGGGAATAAACAAATTGTTGTCAAATTTAATTTACAGATCAATTTCAAATTGAATTTTACTTAGCTATGGTCAAAAAAGGGGTGCAGCGTACAAATTGAATTCTCTAGGTATTTCCATAATTTGAACCGATTAGTGGGCGGAGTTTATAGAGAAAGCTCAATCTTGTGCGTCATTTTAACCACGTTAAACACTTTAGGAAGTGTTGCAAAATAATGTAAAGACATTGACATTGAACGTTGGAATTGATCACGTAAACACGTCTGGTCACTCGAACCAAACTCGTGGAAAAGAAGATTGTATACACAAATGCTCAGCAATTATGCGATATAATCACAGCCACGTACTCGACAGTTTCGAAGACTTTCCTATCTTTAACAAAAACCATGCTCCACATTGCGTTAAAACGTGTGGCAACTGCATTCCGGAAGTCGAAATCCCAATATCGAGATTCCGAATTGCAGAATCGACCGTTTATCTTAGCAACAACCTTTAATTAAATAATTACATTTTAAAAAACAGTTATACTCATTAAATATAAAAATAAGACATCGTATAAAATATATATGATTTTATGGAATTAAGCCTGTATTCTTATCTTCTCCTTCAACGTTTTCTATGTTCTGATTTCAATTTCATTTCGTTTTATACATATACAAATGGAAAAAATGTTGAAGTTATATGATATAAATTGCATGTTGTATTTATTCTTAAGAGAGAATATCTTGAAATAAATCGTTTTACCATTTCGGCACTTCTTCTCATAAACTGCTTTGCGCCGTCCGTCCATATAGCTGGTACTGTTAACACCCATTGTATTTCCTTCATGTCTATTCCAGTTCCTCTGGTTTCGAGAAGTGTCAGTAAATGATCCATAAGGGCCTGGATAGATAAGGCAAATACGTCCATTGCCAAGGCGGACTTTCCTGTTATGTCTTCTATTAACATCTCCTTGGTTAATTTCTGTTAGATATCAAACCAACAAATTATTGTCAATTTATTATTTTAGTCAGCAGGCAAAGAAATCTCTACGTTACAGTGAATATTACAAATGTAAAGTTAAAAGTCGATCTGACGAGGTTTTTTTTATTACAGGCATTACGCCATATTTCATGCATTAAAACATTTAGCAGATGTAAAGGTGTATGGCCGATTCTTAAAAGACGTGACTAAAACGCTTGGAGTCCAAACCAGGGGTAAAATCAGTATACATTCCTAATAACGTCAAAAACGATCAACACTGTCTATTTCAACCACAAGAATGTCCAGTTTTCCAATTGAAGGTCGGTAGTTTATATTTGTTACTCCGGTTTCTAACGAAAACTGACCGCCATTGTATAACTACAATATTGCTGAGTTTACTTTTTGATTAGATAATAATTAACGATACAGAGGCCAGACAAATTCACAGCAAAGTCACATATCAGTAAAAAAGTTGACGCAAATCATGTATTGCATAATATATCTACAGAGTACCATACCTTAGTGTTATGTAAGGTCATTTTAAACCTGTGAAAAAAGTAATAGTCTCTGTGTTTATCATCCATATATAGCTCAGCATATTTGTTCTCCGCTTCATACCCAAAAGCCTCTAGTTTCTTCTCAGAATTAAGAAGCAGACAGGTAGGAGTCTTAAGTGAAACCAGTTGTTTTGAGCCAGCGTTCCATGCTTGGTTTGTGTGAATTTTCAATGGATCCTTTTGGAATTCATCTCTCATAGAAAAAGCATATCCCGAATATGTTGTTCCAAAATCTATAGCTGCGACCAGTAAATAATCCTCCGAAGGTAACTGCATTATTTATGGTATTCTGTAATTAGAAATTAGAAGTGTAAAAAGCAGAAAAATTAATTTCCTGTAATATAACTTTAACATTGTAAACCATTTGCGTTTGATCTATAATGTATAACTAATGCATGTCTGGATTTTTTTTTAATCTTGAACGATTTTGGTTAATTAACTGCTTTGTTTTTACTTTCTTCCCGTCATTGTTCGCGCATTTTTCCTTGAACAGTAAGTCATATCCATAGGCGTAGCAGCCGGTACGACACTTTTGCAGGTACGGCATGCCGAACCAATAATTTTCAGAAATAAAAAAAAATAAAATATTGCTCACGAAACCAAAATAAGTTACGGGGTTTATTTAATTACAGTAACATACAATTACATAAGTTTTGTAATTAGATTAATTGAATAGTGCGGTTCGTGTTTCTTTCCTATAAATATATTGAAAATCTTATAGACTTTAAGTCGATATACATGTATATAGTTATTTAAACTCTGCAGAAAGGTTTCCAATATGAGTAGATGTGGATATGTATTTACATTTGTAAAAAAAAATGCAAGATGACCGCTGATACCATGGAAACCAGTCTAATGTGAACATAAGAGTCGTAAAAGTTTGCTCTGCGCTGACTTGCCCTTGACTCGATTGACAAGTCAACACAGATCAAAACAAAACCACGCATGTTATTGGTAATCGATATGTAAGCGATCGATATTTGTTTCTTTTTTCTTTTTTGGTTTGTATACAGGAAGTAAATTGCAATCTAAGACTACAAATTGCAATTACCTGTAGATATGATAGTCTACAAAAGACATTACTATTTATGTATGGGATATAACACCAGTTGGCATAAAAGAATTACCCACTCTTTTGTATATAAAATAAGGACATAATTATTGTTCAACTAACATATTTTCCCTTGAAATATATGTTTGGTCGATTCGTTCAATCACACACTGTGCATATTGCCATTTGACACTTTAAACTACTTGTATTACTTTCTGTTGCTATTTCCGAGGACCTTATTATACCTTACTAAAACAAACTCGATATACTATTACAATGAAATAATTGTGTCCATTCAATTCTAATATCTTTATCTGCTTTTTGTCCATCTAAATTTCGCCTACCTTTAAATTTGGAAAAATAGCAAAATGTGTACGCATTGGTTGATATTTCCTCTCCTGATGCCTTTCTCGCTAAAAATATTTGATCGTGTCTCACTTTATTAATTTCGTGTTGTTATTATCAGTTAGAGATTGCAGAGACATCTATTGGATAGCGGGAAAAGGGTGATAACCAAAGTTTGCGAAATATTTGTTTGGTGGCGGGAAAAGACGATTCGAAAGTTCTTCTTAAAGTCCACAGTAAGTATCGAATGACACAAACATAATGTTACGTTCAAAAACACTTCGAGAGAAAATCAGTGTTTCTGGTTTCAGAAGAGTCGAAGGAAGCCCAATATAAATCAAATATATTTCTGCAAAAAATTGTATCGGTTAGTTTCCTTTACAATCTAAAAAACAGCATTCGGTACCCATAAAGTTTGTTTTATTTATAGATAGTTTAAACATATTTTATTGTCAAAAACAGAAGACAATCGGATCAGGCACAAATTATAACAATTTAGAATCGCCTTCTCCGTGATTTACACATTATATATCAGAGCTCCAGATAAGCTGCGTATTTGCGTTATTACGCAATTAAATTTTCATAAAACCCAATTATTTTGATAGCTTTGCGTTGCAAAACGCAATATCCAAGGCCTAAAACCCAATCAGTTTTTAGAAACATGTTTAATTCACTCACTGAGTACATAAAATTGTTCAGTAATTGCGTTAATTCATTCAAATAAATACACAAAGTTGCAACCGAGGTGTTTCGAATGTAATGTATATTTCATGCAAATACGGTTCTCCAGGAATGGAGATTTATTTCACAAGAAGAAATGCAAAACTACAAAAGGTTATCTTCACGTATAAAACCATAGTGAAATACTTTTTTTCAGCATAAAAATGTAAAATACCCAATTCAATAAATTTTAGATGGGTGAAAAACCCAATTAACTTTTTTTGAGTGGGTTAAAAAAATGATACATTGATATATAAAAAAATACCCAATGAAATAAAGCATCAGATGGGTAAAAAACCCAATGAAGAAAATCTTATCTGGAGCTCTGATATATGTATTGACACTAGCTGATATCGTACACCTGTATAAATATATTTTACAAACAACTATGACAGACATGGGTATAAACATGACCTAAGAAATCTATATGAACATTCACTTGAGTTGTACATTTCAAATAGTACATAGTACAAAGTATTTAGGAAGCAAAACAAGAAACAGAAACAAAAGGGGAAAGGGGGGGGGGCGAAAATTGATGCAACTCCGTTTTACAATGAAAGATATAACTGAACGTGCTGAAATAGTAAACAGTTGTTTTCATAGCTGTCATTAACTACTCCATATAACAGTGTGTTCAGATCGAAACGAAAATTAACCAATAGTAAATTTGTTTGTAATTTAAGTCTAGGTATATGGTAGTTTTTGCAGGACATAAAATAGTGTTATACAGTTTTAGATGCTGTACCACATGAACAGATCGAATTTTCAATAAGTTTGGCTCTAAATAGGTCATGTTTTAGTGAACTGCATTTTTGGCGTAGTCTGGTATGAAGAATGTTTAAATGTCTATTGCCAATGAAGTAATAGGCCGGTGGTTTTTTGTAGCGGCAATATCTTGCTCTCAATGAACACTTGAAAATATCTACTGTAGGCGAATTTCGTATAGATATGTCTAGATCATTTCAAAGGTTTAGTGTAGCTGGGAAGAAGGATTGTTGGAATAAAGTAAGACGTGTTAATGGAACAGAGTAATTTTGACTACTACGTACATTATAAACTGTGGTTTCAGCGACAAGTGGCTGCATTAGATCAGCTAGATATTCCGGACATTGACCATGGACAATATTATAGAAAATGACAAGTTTTTTCCGTTCCCGTCTACGTGCAAGGGGCTCCCATCCAGTCTCTTGAAAGATAGAGTCTAAACTGGCATACATAGTAAGTCCAGTGACAATTCTCCCAGCTTGAAGATGAAGTTTTTCTAAACGTTCAGCGTTAGCCTGACCAGAGTTGTCCCACACCTCGCAGGAATATTCTAGAATTGGAAGAATAAATGTCAGATATATTCGCTCCAAGTATTCTCTATTTAATTTAAATTTAAGTTTTCGCAAAACGTTTAACTGCTTGGAAGCTTTATCAATAATGCTATTAATGTGCACAGTCCATTTGCCATCGAAACTGAATAATATTATGAAACCCAGGTGTTTGTGAGAGACAACTGGGTCGATGAGAACGTTGTTAAATTTAAATCGCAATGTTGAGTGTCGAGCTTTAGTGCTGAATACCATTATATCAGTTTTTTCTGGATTTAATTTGACTAACCAATCATTAGACCACTTAGAGATATTTTCCAAGTCATTGTTAACCATATTAACAAGAGTTTGTTCATCGGGAGCAGTATGCCCCATTGAAGTGTCGTCGGCATACAGTCGACATAGTCCTAATACTTCATCAGCAATGTCATTAACATATACGAGGAAAAGGAGAGGACCAAGTACTGATCCCTGGGGTACACCAGCTTTTAAGTATCCAAGATCAGATATGCCATCTTTTAGAACAACTTTTTGTTGTCTATCTTCTAAATAGGACTTTATCCACATTAGAAGGGTTCCTTTTATACCATAATTCTCTAGTTTAAAAATGAGACCTTTGATCCAGACTCTGTCAAAAGCACGACTCATATCGCAGAAAGTTACAGCTGTGGTGTGCCCATTATTTAAAGCTAATAAAATTTCGTGATATATTTCGACAAGTTGATGGCTAGTAGAATATTTCCCGCAGGGCAGCCATTTCCTAAAAAGAGTAGCTACAGGTAGGAACACATACACTTTTACGGAGTTGCAGCGTATTTCATATATACAATGTAATATTAAAAAGAAATGCAAAACTGTACAAATATCAAATGAAAAAAGCATACGAGATCTCAATTGTGAGCTTGTGGCATTACATACTAATTTCAAAAATGATTGTACAATTGGAGTACATTTTATATTAAGCACACACACTAGTAATATTAATATGCATGTAGATTGGTTAACATAACTAATTTAACAGTTTTAGGTGATAAGTGGCGATTGCGATTAACCGTGACCACTGTTCAATATCAGTTTCAATTCTGAGCCTAGTATGACGATTACTCAAGTTAGGGGAAAATTTGAAACGCGATTAAGTGGTGAAACAGGAAATAAATAAATAAATAAATAAATAAATAAATAAATAAATAAATAAATAAATAAATAAATAAATAAATAAATAAATAAATAAATAAATAAATAAATAAATAAATAAATAAATAAATAAATAAATAAATAAATAAATAAATAAATAAATAAATAAATAAATAATTGTTATCTGTGGAAAACAACAAATTGCGTATCACATGATAATAATTGTGCATTATAACTTGTAACAAAGTTGAATTAAACCTGTAAGTTGTTTGGGAACACGAATTATTTTTGCAATAGGGGGAGATAACTCAATGTTTGATTTTTATTTGATAAAAGGATCCAGGGAGATTGACCATGACGATAAATGAATGAACAAATCAAATAAAAGCAAAGAATTGATCGAACGTTGTCAGATAACATAATTTTATCTTTGTAAAAGCAGTTATTGTGAATGATTGATTCATCAAGCAGTGGTTGATAAAATATATACCAAAAGGTGGAGATAACTCTAAGGTAAACGTTACAATTCTGGTTAAAATAGTAATAATAATGATAATAGCAACTACACAAAATTCCATAGTAATTGAGAATTGAGAATCAGTTTTAATCAAATGAGATCAGCACGGGAGCGAAGCAGGTTGTGACTGATTCATCGAAATAATTCGCGCACTTTTTCTTAATTAAAGGATACCAAGTAAGTTTCACTGTGAACTTTCACGATGTTGCTAGACATGGTTCGTTTGACTAAAATCGTTCCATCGTGTATCCAAAAAGTGTGTATTTTATTCTTGGATTTTAGATCGGCTAATCGTTTAATGATTTCTAAGCGCTTTTTTCGTTAGATTTTCAGTGATAAAAGTTTTATGAGGATTTCCTTTCAGTTTGCGCTAGTCAAAGAATCCTCTGCCGTCCAACGCTTTTTTTATTTTATTTTTTTTTTGTCCCACAGGAACAGTATTCTAGACGCACAAGTCTAAGGTTTAAAAATTTTAAAATTTTAAAAAGCGTTGGACGGCAGTGGATTCTCGGACTAAGCTTGTTACTGTAAACCATTTGTCTTTTTCGGTAGCTGACAAATCGGACAATTATTGATATTTTCCCATTTTTAAGTTTACCAATAGGATGACTCCTCCCTATATCATGAATGGATGACATTACCGTCGGCGTCCAGAGGAGCAGGAACATTATTAAACCTTAGACTTGTGCGTCTAGAATACTGTTCCTGTTCTTCAATTCTACTTTCAACCTCGTTATTTTTTATTAGTTTGTCATGCAGGGTATTTATAGATGTAAATTGTTATATTGAAATGTTTATCTAGAATAAAAAAAATTAAAGAGTATAAGTAACGTTTTACATCACTTATCAACTGGAATAAAATGAAACTAATCAAACATTATTTATTTTAAAAAGTAATTGTATTTATAAAAGTATAAACCAAACATAAATATCACAATTTAAGAAATGACGACACCAAAAATGTCGAAAAATAACAAATACGATAATTTTTCAATAAATAATTAATTATTTATAATGCAGATTCATATTTTATAAATTATTTAATTCATAACAAATAATATTTTTTATAAAAATATATTTCAACGGTTATACACAATTAAGGAAGCAATTTTTACTGTTTTTATCTATAAAGGGTTAAAGGGAGTCAGCCTTCATTGTCATACTCTCCTTAAAATCAGACGAGATAATAAAAAATACTGAACACCAAGGAAACTGTCAAATGGACATTCCAAAAATCAAAGTCCATGAAACCGGCAAACTCCAAAACCAACAACCAAAATTATAGTTACTACAGCACTGGTCCTGACTTGGTACAGGTATTTCAAAAGAAATGGTGGGTTAAAAAAGGTTTTATGGCATGCCGAACCTCCCGCTTCCATTACTGTAGAATGTGAGTTGGTTTGTTGATGAAAATGGATGGGTATCATATACCACAAGCGAGTAATAAGTGTATTTAATTATCATCACAGTATAAAAACTGTGTACCAAATTCAGAAATTCGAGAAAACTATCAAACGAATAATTTTCGACAAGAAAGTGATATCTCAAGGTTACAAAAGCGCAATTATTTACAATGCATTTCCCATATGGTACCCGTGGCAATTAAGTTCATTTGTGCGAAAAACCTCAAAAATTTCCCCCGGAAAAAAGGATTTTGTGTAAATTGAAATGAAAAACTTCATTATTAAAAAATAAAAAGGTATAAGTCATGCAGCAAAAATGACCGAAAATTTTGGTTGAAATAATGACATTTAAATGGCACTGACACAATTTTTAACCTCCCTCTTTAATCGTTTTAAGCTCAATTTTCAAGGCTCTTAAAAATTTCCGTCCAAATATCAAACATTTTCAATCAATAATGTTTATAATTTTTAATTTTGCTATTTTCAGAACTCCAACATCCAATCAGATGCCTTCGTGTATTTTCGTCTGCATACTATCTTGGGTTAAAAATTTTCCCGTTGTCATGTAAACAAATAATTGCGCAATTGTAGCCTCAAGTAAAACTTATTAAAGTCGCAGACGAGTCGTTTTTTTCCGACGCAGTCGGTATTATATTCACTTTTTACCCTTTGACCTCATGACACTTCACCTCTCGAAAAGCAAGTAACGTGATCCTAATTCTGTTTCTTGATTAGTCAAAAACCAATTTGGACGGGGGTTTGAAACAGGGTAATGAATTGGACAGAGGTTCGGAACAGGATGGTAATTGGCAATTCACCTTTCAAATTGTATACTATTATTATTAGATTTTGCCGTCTGTTTGTTTATAAAATTATTTCATAGTGCAATTTAAGTATTAAGAACGACAGAGATGAGCTGCAGTTTGTAAAATTTTATATTAAACAACTTGTACACAAATGTTAAATATTTTTTATTTGAAGTACAGAGCTAATTAAAACGCATATTAACACCCTGGATTTTTCCGGGATTTTATGCAGTGTAAAAGAAACGAAGAGAAGAAATTTTAATTATTTTTTTTAATAAATACAAATTAACAATCATTTTATATTCATGTTGATGGTAAATCAAATATGTTATTATTGTTCTTGTGCGTCCGTCGTAGTACACACATAGATAGAGAGTTGTGGCTCTAATAGTAAAGTATACTTTGCTTATTCAGTAAATTTTAAACTATAAACATTTTATTAAACAATTCTTATATTCAATTTGTTGACATTATTGTATAACTGCTTTTGGTGCTCGCGGCAAAACTTCATTTCTTTATCTTAGGCAGTGGGTTTCAATACATAATAGCAATAAACGTTCTAGAATACATGTACATGTACAACAAAGTACATGTAGTTGTATGTAAATTATCAATTTTGAGTTAGCTGTATGCTTGGTAAATCTGTTAATATTGAAAACACGTAAATAAAAGGGGGCGCACACATGTATAAATTAAATAATTTCCAACTCGTTTCACCTGGGACTAATGTTAATTTTAGGTTCATGATTTCTTTCACGTAGTAATAATTGTCCGTCAGAACTTCCCCAAAAAAATTTCCATCAAACATTTCTGGTCTATTGAAACGGGGAATTTGTATGACAATAATGGCGATTCGTAGTTCAATGCATAACTCAATTTATGTCTTTACTGCGTCGGTTATCTTTTTTTAAAGATAGTACTTGTTTTATTGTAACCTTGCATTATAAGTGTATCCCGAAGAAATGTGTGACTTTTACGAAAATAAGTATAAAAGCTGCATACCTGATTAATTGAGAAATATATGCACCTTATGCAGAAGCCGGAATATTCCTGCATAAGTGAGAAAAATTGGTAATTTTGAAATTAAAATAGCCTTCTTTTATCGTTAATTCTTGTGCTAAGATGGTGTCATATTCGAGGTGTTAGTCTAAAAATTATGAAGATGAAGCTGTTTCTGTGGTTTCTTTAATTTCCAGTTCTGAAGGATATATTAACGGAAACCTCTCAGCAAATTGAGGGTGGTTATTTGAAAGACATCATCAATATATCTATATGTAAAATTCAAAGACCTAACTTCTGCTATCTTCGTGTCTTTAATAAAACGTGGAAAAACTTTGACAACTTTTTGAAAGAACACGTAGATGAGCCAGCTATGTATCTTTGCTTGTACTGATTTTTATGTAATTTTGGAATTATTATTCAAAGAAGTTATGAAGGACTTATGGTTAAAGTGACTTTCATACAAACACAATATTGTGAGAAGCATTGTCTGCTGGGACGAGAACATATTTGTCATGGAGAAAATTGAGGCACCTCAGAACATACCCGTCTTTGAATACGAATTTAGGTCCATCATGAATGCAATGTCTAAGGAATTTTATGTAATTTAGGAATCCAATACAAGAATAGTAAGTCTTCAGACTCTTTGTCGTAATTAATATTCAAAGAAGTCATGAAGGACTTATTGTTAGCCAGGATTTCATCTTTGTCAAATGTGGTTGGTTTGTATGTGAAATTACCAGTGTTATCCTTGTTGCTTAGTTCTTTAATAAGGCTCTCATAGTAATGTGACTTGCATACGAACACAATGTTGTTAGAAGCATTGTCTGCATGGACGACAACATATGGAGGAAAGTGGTAATTGTTCACCAAATTAACAGTAATGACATAATGAGAGGGATTAGAAACGATAAATCCTCCTACTGGTTATTATTTAGTAAGTTCAAAAGCCCTAAACCTCTCCCTTGACAACAATTTATACATTATATAAGTATTTATATATTATCAGTAGGTATACAAAATAAATTTCACATTCGGGAAGTCTTTTCCATCAGTTTGTCAATGTAAACTGTGAAACAATTCGTGTTTTTCTTTTGACGGTTCTTATAGTTAGGTATGCATTTTTTTCTTATTATTACATTAATTTACACAAAATACACTTAAATAAAAAACAGAAAAGCTTTCAATATTTACTGTTGGGCATCCTACCAGTACACCTGAATGTGTTTTCCGGTTCGACTAATATTACATATACTTTTTATGATTCCTATTTTAAGCAATTACAATTTACTGTTTTAGATTGCTCCTTATATGTTTTTACTATTTTTATTTACTGATAATAAAGTTTTATTGTCGATGTCAATTATAAAACAGCGTGTACAATTTTAAATAGAAATGAATCCAACAATTAATTTGCGAAATCAGAACACAATGCATATAATAGGTTATATTATCACTGTTGATGAAAAGTATTAAATTCGCAGAGGAGATCATATACTATCAAATACTTTATGTATGATGTACTAAACATTTTCTCCTAATCTATTAAGTCAAAGGTAATAATTTTTCAAGCTTTTGTGGGACCCTAATAATTGGTGTCCCATCCAAATTTTTTAGATGCAAAATCTTACATATGCATCAACAAAGTTTAGGAAAATTTTCTGAAATGTCCATTTTTGCAGCTACTTTTTTTCGAAATCTTTGATTTAAACATATTTTATTCATGAAATACATGAATTGGATCGGATAGCAGGACCAGGCCTATATATATCCTCTCCTTGGTAACATCAAACAATGGCACAGACATGTCATAATTTAGTCAAAGAAAGACAACTCAAATTCTATTGTAAGCCAAAAATCTCAGTTATTATAATGTTTTTTGTAATTATTAATAAGAAAAATGAAGACGAAATATCTGATGGTTTACATGTATATATCATAACCAAATGTAAATAGATTCCAAGCAAGGATATGGAATGTGAGATATGTGGCTTTTCGAGTAAATGAGAGAAAAAATTGCAAGGAAATATAAATGATAGATAACTAGTAATAATAGATAATTACACAGAACAAACATATATACAAACAAAATAGAGAAATAACACATAATGCATTAATTATATTAATTAATATTCATTTATATACCTGTCTCACTATTAGTTAATTAAATAATTAACTAATTAATTAAATCTTTTACTTCCCTTTATGAAATCATGCACAGACAGGACCAAAGTTTTATTTTGTTCATTATTACAAAGTGGACTGTCATATAAAATATTTTGAATGTTAAAGTCAATATATAAAGTTGCAAATGTATTCAGAAGATTTTGTCTCTGAATACTATAAGAGGGCCAATAGATGAAAAAATGGCTGGGATCTTCATTTGGATGGTTACAACGAGGACAGGCAGAACTATCAGATAAATGATGACATAGTAAGTGTTTATTCAGATTACTGGCATCATTTCGCATCTGACAGAGTATTATATTATATTTTCTTTTCTATTTCCTTCATTGAAATATTCAGGACAAGTCAGTACATCAGATTTTAACCTTTTCTTAAATATTTCAATGGAGGGACTTGTTTTAATTGACTCTGGAAGATTATTCCAAAGTTTTAAAGTGTTGGGAATAAAACTCTTATCATAAGATACAGAATTGCAAAAAGGAATTCTAAAATTACTCTCTGAAATAGCATTTCTCTGATTATAGTTATGAATATTGACTGTAAATGGTTGTACAATATCAAGTAAATATTGTGGCGTTAAGCCGTGCATAACCTTATATAATAATATAAGTTTATGTTTTTCTCTTCTCTTATAAAGAGGCTCCCATCCAAGTTCTTCATAAAGTTTAGTTTTAGACGAGTTTATTCTTAAACCGGTGATAATTCTGCCTGCCTCAATTTGCACACTCTCCAATAGATTAGCTTCATCAGTTGTACAGTTATCCCATACAACATCAGCATATTCTAAAATTGGTCGAATAAATGACATGTAAATAGTTATTAGTACTTTTCTGTTCACTTGGTATTTAAGCATTCTAAGTATATTTAAACGCTCACATGCTTTGTTATATATTTTATTTATATGACTATTCCATTTACAATCACTTTGGAATTCAAGACCTAAATGACAATGGGAGGTTACATCTTTTACAATATTGTCTGGATTACCAAAGTAGATTGGAGAATGGTTAACTTTCTTCCTGCTAAAAAGAAGTGATTCTGTTTTATCAGGATTAAACTTTAAAGCCCATTTCTTTGACCAATCATGTATAGAAGCTAAGTTAGAATTTAATTTATTTGCTGCTTCTATGTAGTTATTATTATCCACTATTACGAACAGTGATGTATCATCAGCAAAAAGTTTTATTCCACAATCAATACCCTCAGTAATATCGTTTATATATATTAGGAACAGGAAAGGACCAAGTACTGATCCCTGGGGGACACCTGCATCAACCTCTTCCCACCCTGAATTAAAACCATCAAGGACTACTTTTTGTTCTCTATTCTGTAAATAGTCGGATATCCAATTTGGCAATTTTCCTGAAATTCCAATTTTATTTAACTTATGTAGTAGCCCTTTATGCCATACTCTGTCAAATGCTTTTGAAACATCACAGAATACAAATCTAAGCATATTATTATGTAAGTGTTTAACTATAATTTTTTCCATTACTTTACACAAGACACAAGTAAGAGATATTGGTCGGAAATTTGAGACATCAGATTTTGAACCCTTATTTTTGTAAACTGGTGTTACAAGTGAGCGTTTCCAAATATAAGGAAGACGTCCACTCTGTATTGATTGATTGAATAGTAAGTGGTTTAACAATAGAACTTGAGAATCTTTACATTGTCAAAACAGATTACCAACTTCCGGAGACAGGTTTTCTTTATTGTAACTTATTGTAAATCCATCAACGTAAACACCTTCTGTACCACTTCACTCATAATTTGTTAAGTTTGGAACCCTTCTCGGTATAGTTTAGTCTATCTCCCTCTCTGATCCTTTAACCCCAATTATTATACAAGCTATATATCAGTCTACCCATAGGCTCCGTCTCTGAGACGGGTTTTGAAGTTCCTAGACAAACTTTATATCTGAGTCTACCCAGGGGATTCCTATACGTGCCGTTTTTTTTAAATTCATAGACAAATATATTTCTTACTTTACCCAGGGGTTACCTCTCTGAAACCCTTTACATGGTTATTAGACAAAGTATATACCTCAGTTCTCTGAGATGTTTCTTATGTTCATGGACAAACGATATATCTTAATCTACCCAGGGGTTACCTCTCTGAGAAGTCTCTTGAAGTTATTAGACAAAATAGATATCACAGTGTACCCATGTGTTCCCTTTCAGATAGGTTTCTCCTAGTTGTTAGACAAATTGTAGCTTACTCTTTTCCTAGTTATGTGACAAACTATACATCTCAGTCTACTTATGTGCTACTTCTTAGAGACCTTTCTTCTCCTGATGGGTTCCAATAATGAAACGTTTTTCCATGTAATTAGACAAACTATATCTTATTCTACCTACGGATTCCTCTCTGAGAATTTTCCTTTAGCTATAGACAAACAATATATATCTAGTTATTAGACAAACTATATATCGGGCTAACAATAAGTTTTCTCTGTGAGACTTTTTCGTAGTTATGTGACAAACTATACATCTCAGTCTACTCGCGTGTTCCCTCTCCAAGAAGTTTATTCTTCTACCAATGAAGTTCCATCAATGAGACGTTTCTACTTATATATCTCAGTCTACTCACGTGTCCCTCACCAAGACGTTTCTTTAAGAAAAAGAAACGTCTCGGAGAGGGACACGTGAGTACACTGATGAGATATATAGTTTGTTTCTCTCGACCGGTTCCATCAATGAAATGTTACTCATTGTAATTAGAGACACTTAATATATCTCAGTCTAAGCACGGGTTTCATCTCTGAGACATTTATGCTAGTTATACGACAAACTATATACCTCAGTATACCCGCGAGTTCTGAAATGTTTCTTTTAGTTCCTTCAATTTATAAACTTGTGAAATTAATGTCTGTACGAAACATGAAGAAGTTGAATAATTTTGGTAAATTTTTGTTCCTAGCAGAAAAATGTCGAAAAGGGTAATTTTATATTTCTGTCACACTCCATATATAGTTTGTATTATTGTACATGTATATTATCATATTACCACATGTTAGTTGTCCATATTGGCGCTAATTCCACTATACCTTTGTCTACCCAGGTATTACCTCTCTAAGACGTTTTACCTGGTCATTAAAGAAACTAATATATACCTCGGACTACCCACGGATTCCATCTCAGACGTTTTTTCTAGTTTTTTTACAAATTATATATCTCAGTCTTCCACTGGTTTCCTTTCTTAACGTAATAAAACAAAAGAATAAACGTATTTGTCTGTTTAATTTTTCTATCGAAAAAATAAAACATTTGTAATATCTTGTATTATAGCTTTACACGGGTACGAAAAGATCTATCAAAACAAATTATACAAATAAGGATTGATTTAAATTGTAATCAGGAAGTATGACCTTAAAAAATTGAAATGCAGATTTCTAAGCATCCAATAGTCTGTCATAGAAGTAAGGGTTGTTTAAGTTCGAATCAAGGCCATTATACCTGTATACAGTATGGTAAAATGTAATCAAAAACAGAACTGTCACTAAAATTAAAATTTCTATCATGAACGCTCCATCTTGCTGATGACACTTGTCGTCTTTGTCTTTGTCCGGAATTAGATGTAGAACTTGACCTAACAGGTCGTCGGATAAATTTTGGTTTTTCGTTTGGTGTTTTGAAAATATTTTCATGATTATAAGTCGTATTTCTCTTCCTCGGTCTTTTTTTACTGTAACGAGATCAAAATCTTCCTCGTAATGTCAAGCAGTTTTATCGTTCTTAGAACTGAATGAATTAGTTTCCCTCAGTTTTGTAGACAATTTTCGTTTGTCCAACGAAAGTGCCAATAAAAACCCAATTACGACCGATACAATCACTATGCGTGTTGCAACAGAAGTTGTCTAGTATGATACCAGGACATATCGGGAGATCTTGCATAACCACGCATGATCGAAAATTGGGAAATTTCGTAAGATTGCTAGTTCTATCGGCATAGCAATTGTACAGCTAAGCAGATTGAAACTCGATATCTCACTTATAAAAATATATCAATTGATTTCAATTTATATTGTTTATGTAACCTCCTTCTTCTATTTCTGTCGTAATGTTCTTGTTTTGTTCCATATAAATAGAAGTCAAGTATGTTTCCAGGAATACCTATCATTAATAAAACAAAATAAAAATGGTTCTTATGTGTACACTCATTGTTAATTACAATGGTAATGTTTGGATGTATCGCATTTTGTTCTGAACTGAGAAGGCAGTACTCCATGGTCAGCAAATCGAGTAAGTGTGCGTTGTCAAAATCGGCAAAATTACATAGGTTATGAAAAGATACTATCGCTGGTAAAACATCGGCGGGCGGATGGCTTTGGAACATCGATGAATACAGGAGCAACATGATATTTCTTATCTAGAGCTGCACGTAAAGCATCTGCTAGTTTTAGGAAACTGTGCTGGGACCTTACACAGGACACATAGATATAGTTAAAAAAAATACAATACACGCTTCTAATACTTTAGAATAGATCGATAAAACCCTTTGAAGAATGTGATTTATCTGTTAAGTATTATTTTACTTGTATAAAATTGTGTGTCTATCAGGAGAAAATTGTGATTCCACATATATATTTATTGAAGATGACTAGGTAATAAGAAGTGTTGCCAAGTTGTAGAAGTAATCTTGTTTGGGGGTTGCCATGTTATAATACAGAAAGACTGACTGCGGACCAGTTGGTAACGTGTTTTGAATGCGCAACACTCCTCGCACAATAAGACCCCTAATTTGTATCTTTCAATAAGTAGTAGGCTCATTGTAGCCGCTATTAATGGTTGTATTTTCCGCCACTTCAATATTTACTACTTTTCCAGTCCCAATAGAATTTTTGTCGTTTATTCTCATTTCCAGTTTTATTGCTAAGTAATTTGTTCTCGTCCTAAATATATCTCAAATAATGCTCGATGAAAAGTAAACAACAGTTCAATCAATCAGTCAATTCAGGATGTCAACTTTTGTAAATCCTCACGTGACTTTAAAACTTACTTGTAATGTGCACGTGGACTTTTTTATATTTAACTCAAGCGTTATCTTTGTTATAGTTTCTAAAGGTATAATAATTATTTATATGTATCACCTCCTTACTATTTATTATACCAGTACAGTAGACTTGTTATACTCAGATTATTTTCTAATGTAATCTACTTGCTATGAGCTCGTTACAAAGATTATGTCGATTTGTACTAGAAAGTATTTTCAAAAACCTGCAAATGCAAATGTCGGAACTATTTATGTATTTGTTTTCTAGGGCATGATGTATTTCTTATATTTACGGTTAATTTTATAGCTGGTTAACGAGTTACGTTCCATATCTGTCAGTAAATGTACTAAAAATTGTTCAATAATTAATATCACTTATGACTTTATATAGTCAGTAAGTAAAAACAGTTAATTTTTACATGCATGTTAATAATTACACAATATAAAAAATTAGAGAGATACTTGAATAATATTATTTTACTTCGTTTTATCACTTCAATGAATGAATAGTCTAGAAACAATTTCATTTGATATTTGATATTTGATAACAACATGAACAATAAATTTATAAATAGATATTTTTGTTGTACTGAAGTACATGCTTAACACAAAAGTTCTTTAAAACTTTCCGCACATTATTTACTATGAATCCCTGGTTCATAGAAATACATATACATCAATAATATTATTTTACATCCACTTTGTTACTAGCCGACGAAGAGTTTAGAAACGATGTCATTCAATATTGTATAACAACTCGAACAATGCATTTTTACATGTCTTATAATAAATAGATATTCTTGATGTGCTGAAGTACATGCTTCCTTTTACTACGGAAAGAGACCTCAAATAACAATACTGTGAACGTCAGACATTATCATGTCATCATCTCTCATTTAAAATTAATAACAAAAACATGAAAACCGTAATCGTTAGATTATGTTTTGATAAGTTTTTCTAACAGTCCGAATTATCTGTATTTAATAAAAATTATATAATATAATAAAAGTCATTATGTCGCGTTTAAGAGCGTGGACTTTTCAGTAACGAATTCCATTACCAATTGGCTTTTTTATGTGTAACAGATGGAGTGCTACGACTATATGTTAAGAAAACGTTTTCTACACTAAAATTAAAACCCTCCTGTGATAATTATCGTAACTTTTATCAAGTTTGAATACCTAGAATTTGCGTTAAATCTTAATATTTTTTTCATTTACCTCTAAACATGTGTCCCTCATCAGCAGAACCCAGATGAAAATTGTGTAGAGGAAACTCTCAGAAATGACATTCCACAAATAAAATTTCGAGAAACAGGCGAACTCCAGGACCAACAACCAAAAATATAGTAACTACAGCAATGTTCCTTACTTGGTACAGACATTAAAAAATGTGGGCTAAACAAGATTTTAGGGCATGCCATACCTCCAGCTTCATTTACCGTAGTATGTTAATTGGTTAGTTAATTAAAATGGATAGGTATCATATACCACAAGTCAGTAATTGTCAACCATATTTTTTAACGAGATAGAATACCTTTCAACAAGAAAGTGGTATTTATAGTAAGACATATTAAAGGCGTGAATGAGTCTTTTTCTAATCTTGTTTTATGCCGAAGAAATATGTGACGAATGCAAAAATCAGTATACACGCTGCTAGTTCTTGCATACCTGATCAATTGAGAAAATTTATAATTTTGAAAATAAAATCGTCTGGTTTGTTGTAAATTCTTCTACTATTCGAAGTGTAAGTCTGAAAATGATCTAGATGAAGCTGTTTCTGTCGTTTCTGTAATTTCCCGTTGTCAAGGATATATTAACGTAAGCCACTCAGCAAATTTAGGGTTGTTAATTGAAAGGATATCATTGATATATCTATATGATTGTAAAATAAGGGCCCTAGTTTCTGGTATCTTCTTGTCTTTACTTAAATAAGACGTCGAAGAAATTAAGTTTCATAAGAATACATGACAAAATCGGCAAGGAATGGGGCACAGTTTGTACCTATTGGAATTCAGATTGTCTGTCGAAAATACATCCTTCAAAAGTAGCAAATATGGGAAGTCTTTTCCCTCAGTTGTTTAATGTAAACTGTGAAAAAATTCTTTTTTTCTAGTTTTAGTTCTAATAAGCATAAATTTATTCTATAATTATAACACTAATTTTAGCAAAATATACTTAAAAAAGAAGCAGAAACGCTTTCAATATTTTCCGCCCGTTGTGCATTCTATCAGTACACTTTAATGTGTTGTCCGGTTCGACTTGTATTAAGTAAATAGCAAAGAAACCCGACCGAAAACAGTAGGCAAAAGCCAAAGGACAGTTACAAATCATGATATAGAAAAACACAACACAAAAAGCAAAAACATTTAACACAGAAAGAGAGTAACCCGAACCCAATAAAAACCATGGGTGCTCTCAGGTGCTCCGGACGAGTAAGCAGTGCCTGCCTCTAAATAGACACCCGTCGAGTTACTCATTGTCATGTCTAGGGAATAATCAAATTCAGGAATAATAAACACTACATATGACTCAGCGAAAATGTCAGATCGTATTTGAGACACTGATTTCCCTTTATGATGAACTAAGTAATGGTGACGACCATAGAACTTCTGGAGAGATTACATTAACCTAGGTACAACAAACCCAAACCCTTTTTTGTAGTTTGAGTAGTTTAGCAGTTAACAGCAGCAGTGATCGATCTAGATTAACGTATAAGTTGTGAAATGTACACTCCATACGCTGGAGCTGCTGGAATGTTGCTCTCGATGAACGGGATGTTGACAATTGGAAAGTTGAAGTCATAAGGTTTGTCGTAGAGTCTAGTTTGTAATTTTCCTAAAAGTTGTGAAATGTACACTCCATACGCTGGAGCTTCTGGAATGTAGCTGTCGATGAACGGGAAGTTGACAATTGGAAAGTTGAAGTCATCCCGTTTGTCGTCTAGTTTGTAGTTTTCCCGAGTCTATTTCTAGAAGGAGGTCTAAGTAAGAGGGTGACCTTCATATATTGGTGTTGTCTTTAATTTCAAGCTCGCTAGGGTAAATTGAATGTAAATAGTCACCAAATTTAGCAATGTTTAGGGACAAAACATCATCAGTATTGCATAATGTTAAATTAAAGGTCTGGGCCAGTGTCTTTTTTTCTTCTTCAGTAGGCCTTCTAGGAACTCAGCCTCTTAAGAGCACAAAAACAGGTCGGTGAGGAAAGTAGCACAATTAATACCCATTGGAATACCAACAGTATATTTAGTATTAGATTTAGTCATTGATGACGACGTAAGTTCTGACATGAATAATTACCAGGTATTTATATCGCGTCTTTCCGTTTTTCTTGAAAAAAGCAGCGTTTTATAGGATCTTTAAGTCTGGTTTTAAGCTGTGTATGAGGGATAGCCGTTTAAAGTGTCGAAAATCAAATGTGTTAATTGTGTTACAATGGAAAAGAGATCCAGACCTCAAGATGTCTATCAGGTCTTTTGAATCTTTTAATATCCACATTTCATTTATGCCACTCCTGGAGTAGAAAGTGTCACTTTATTTTTTGAAGTCACGTTTTTACTGTTGTTAAAATAGTGGTCATATACTATTTATGATTCATATTTAAAGCAATAACAATTTACTGTTTTTCACCGCTCCCTTTTCGCCGTTTTGATTTACTGATAATAAAGTTTTATTATATATTTCAATTAAAAACAATTTTGTGCAGTTTTGATTAGAAATAAATTCAATAGAAAAAATTTGCAAAAATCAGAACTCAATGCATGTAAATGGTTATATATATTATTTATACGAATCCTTAAAAACTTAATGAAATTATCACTGTTGTTGAAAAGTAGAAATTTCGCACGAGGCGATTGTATATGAATCAACTACTTTATATTATAAACATACACAAGGCGATTGTATATGTATCAAATACTTTATATTATAAAACGGGGGCCTCGGTGTCCGAGTGGTCAAGGTAGTTCGTTTACTATTGACCACGTGGTTTGTCAACACTGAGATTGCGGGTTCGATTCTCACTGCAGGCAGGGTGTACTCGACTCCAATCTTAATTGACAAGGATTGCCAGTTTTCCTACCGCAGGTCGTCGGTTTTCTCCGGGTACTCCGGCTTCCTCCCCCAATAAAAACTGGACGCCATGATATAGCTTTAAAATTATTGAAAGTGGCGTTAAACGCAATCAAAACAAACAAACAATATTATAAAACATACTTTTAATTTTAATTCCCCCCCCCCAAAAAAAAAACCCTTTTCAAGTACATTTTCTAAAATTGCTATTATTACAGGTTCGTTTTGGAAATATTTACATTGTCTAAACAGTACTCCAGCTATGATCCGCGGACAGGTTTCTTTATTGTTCTTGACATCCACAAACTCGAAAAGCACCCTTATCACCACGCTAATCATATGTTACCTTTAGAACCTTTCTTTGTGCCCAGCAAAATAATTGGATTTTCAGAAAGACTATTTTCTAATATTTTGTTCTACCTACGGTTGCAATCTCTAAGCTGTTTCTCCTAGTTATTAGACAAACTAGACATCTCAGTGTACCCACGAGTTCCCTCTATGAGGTTTCTCCTAGTTTTTAAACAAACTGTATCTTACTATATCCATTAGTGTCCTCTTTGAGACGTTTTACTAGTTATGTGACAAAATTTACATCTCAGTCTATTCACGTGTTCCCTTTCCGAAAAGTTTCTTATTATCCCGATGTGTTTCATCAATAAGACGTTTCTCCTTGTAATTAGACAAACTAAATATCACAGTCTTCCCACGGGTGAAATCTCTGGGACGATTTACGTGGTTATTATATATGTTGACACACGGGTTCCATCTCTGATACGTTTCTCGGAGTTTTAGACAAACTATATACTTCAGTGTACCATCGGGGTCCCTTTCTGAGACGTTTCTCCTAGTTAAAAGACGAATTATATATCTCAGTCTACCCTCGGCGTCCCTCTCTGAGACGTTTCTCCTAGTTAAAAGACGAATTATATATCTTAGTCTACCCTCGGCGTCCCTCTCAGAGACGTTTTTCCTATTTATAACACGAATTATATATCTCAGTCGACCCAAAGGGTTCGTTTTTGAGACGTTTCACCTAGTTATAAGACGAACTATATATCTTAGCCTACCCGCGGTTTTCATCTCTGAGACGTTTCTCCTAGTTATAAGACGAACTATATATTACAGTTTCCCCACTGGTTTCCTTTCTTGACGTAATAAACACAAAACAATAAACGTATTTACTTGTTTATTTTTTCTGTCGAAAACATAAAACATTTGTTATATCTTTTATTATGGTTTTACACCGGGTACGAAAAGATCTATCAAAACAATTATACAAAATAGGATTGATTGAACTACTCAGGAAGTATGACCTTAAAAAAAAGTGAAATACAGATTTCTTAGCATCTGATAATCTGTCATAGAAGTAAGGGTCGTTTAAGCTCCGAATCAAGGCCATTACACAGTATGGCAAAAATGTAATCAAAAACACAACTGTCACTACTAACATCATAATGGACGTCCGCTTGACGTTATAAGTTCTACCATGAACGCTCCCTCTTGATGATGATCCTCGTCGTCTTTTCCCAGAGTTAGATGTTGATGTAGACCTTGACCTAATAGGTCGTCGGATAAATTTTGGTTTAACGTTTGGTGTATCAGAAATATTTTCGTGATTATTTCTGTATTTTATTATTTCTTCACCTTCCTCCGTCTTTTGCACTTGAACGAGATCAAAATTTTCCTCGAAAGGTTGAACAGTTTTATCATTCTCAGAACTGAATGAATTATTTTCTCTTAGTGTGGTAGAAAATTTTCGTTCGTGAATAATTAATTTTTTACCGATCAATCCGTACAAAAGACAGAAAATAATGTCAAAAAGCACATGACACGAAAACAAAAATATTGTTAAAATAAGCGAGAAGGGAGAATCTAAATATCTATTCTCGATCAGACAAATCTTTGCCTGTTCCATGGCTGATGGTAAATTACGTGTAAAAGTCCCGTACAAAATTGGTATCGGTAGTGCCAATAAAAAGCCAATTACGACCGATACAATCACTATGCGTATTGCAACAGAAGTTGTCCAGTGTTTATTTAGTCTGATACCACGATATCGATCTATAGCCAGACCCAATAAAACAAACGATGTTGAAACTGTGTTAAAGAACGAAACGTATCGCGACAACTTGCATAACCACGCATGATCGAACATTAAGAAGTTTCGTAAAATTGCTAGCTCTATCGGCATAGCAATTGTACAGCTAAGAAGATCGAAACTCGCTATCGCAGTTATAAATATATCAAATGATTTCCATTTATATTGTTTATGTAAGCTACTTCTTCTATTTCTGTCGTAATGTTGTTGTTTTGTTCCATATATATAGCAGACAAGTATGTTTCCAGGAATACCTATTATTAATAAAACAAGAATGTAAACAAACGATGGTACTAAGTTGTTCTTAAATGTACATTCATTGTAAACTTCAATGGTAATGTTTGGGTGTGACGTATTTTGTGCTGAACTGAGAAGGCAGTACTCCATGGTCAGCAAATCGAGTTAGTGTCCGCTGTTAAAATCTGCAAAATTAGAATAAATAGGATATGAAAAAATACTTTACCTGGTAAACATCGAAGCCTGGGTTATTATTGTCATCTGCATAATACAAGGTACCGTTATTTATAACAAAAAAGTATATATAACTCATTTATAGATACAAGCTCAGCTTTTATTGTTTTTTTTTGTCTAAAGGCGGTTTAATGGAACTATAAGCCATTGTGCAGCTATATAATGAATTTTAGTTTACGATTATTAAAATGTTTCAGTCTAATTAAAATTAAATCCTTCACTCCCCCCCACCTGTTTTTTATTTTAAATATTTTTTGTTATTGGTCTGTGTTACAATAGGTTACGAGAAGAGTTCCCAAGTTGTAGAAGTCCTCTCGTTTGGGAGTTGTCGGGTTATAATACAGAAAGACCACAGGTTGTTGACGTGTTTGGAATGTGCAACACTCCTCGCACGATTAAGACCTCTTATTTGTAGCTTTCAATAAAAAGGTGGCTCATTGTAGCCACTACAAATGGTTGAAATACTTCCATACTTTTTGACTTTTGAGTGGAGGTTAAATTGTTTTCGTTTACTCCCATTTCCAATTGTATTGTTTGGTAACTTGTTCTCGTCTTAAATATAGCTCAAATACTGCTCAATGAACAGTAAACAACAATTCAATCAATCAATTCAGAATGTCAATTTTGGTCAATAACAGACTCACGTGACTTTACAACACAGTTGCAATAGGCACATGGATTTTTTAACAGATTCTATAATTGTTTTCTCAAATGTATAATAATTATTTATATTTATAACTTTCTTACTCTTTATTATACCAGCAGAGTAAACTTTTTATACTTATATTATATTATTTTTCAATGTAGCAAGCTACTTGCTATGAGCTTGTTACAAAGATTATGGCGATTTGTACTAGAAAATATTACTAAAATACATAACGTTACAAATGAAAATGTCGAAATTGCTAATATGCATTTGTTTGGTCGTGCATGATCTTTCTTTTATTTACAATTACGTTCCATATCTGTCAGTAACTGTACTAAAAATTGTTCAATAATTAATATCACTTATTACCTTAGTAATAAAAACGGTTAATTTTTTTTCTACATATATTTTAATCATTACAGAATTAAAAAAAAAATACTTGAGATACTTGAATTATATCATTTTACTTCCTTTTATCACTTAAGCGAACGAAGAGTCTAGAAACTATGTCATTTAATAGTTAATAACAACATGAACAAAAAGTTATAAATAGATATTTTTGTTGTACTGAAGTACATGCTTCCTCTCACAATTAATTTTTTTCCGGAAGTTGGTACCGTCAAAAAACTAAGTGAATCTTACTCAAAAAAAAACAGACCGCAAATAACAATATTATGCGGATCGGATCATTTAATTAATTTGATTTAAATATCTTTCATTTAGAATTAATATTAAAAACATGAAAACTGTAATCGTTCAATTATGTTTTGACAGTCTGATTTATCCATGTTAAATACCTAACATATAGTGATTAAAGGTTTGGGGTTTCGAAAATATTTCCACCATTGAACGAATTCAACTGCAGTTTTGAAAAAGATTTGGCAGGTTAGAACAACAACAACATGGTGAACTTGGTCGCTATCCTTTGTTAATAAAAATAAAATTTTGTATGGTTTCTTACTGGAATAGACTAGCTACTGTTAAGTTAGTACCTCGAAATTGTATTACTTTATATACAAGCTACATAAAAATTGAAAGGATAAGTTTTGAACAAAATGTTTTTAATGAAACTGCTATTAGTTTTAGTTTTGAATCGCAGCTTCCTTTATGTACGACTTCCATAAAATATGATGTCATGCAAAGTTAAACAAGTTTGAATACCTAGAATTTGCGTTAAATCTTTATATTTTATATTTACCTCTAAACATTTCTCCTTCACCAGCTGAACCCGGATAACCCTGGGAAAGTTTCTAATCAAAAATAACAAATCTTTCTACTGGTCTGTATTTAAACAGTTAGTTACTTTCCTGGAAACCTCTCCCTTGACAATAACTTACATATTTTTATGTTATAAGTAGATATTCATTTCCGTCAGTTGGTCAATGTCAATTGTGAAACAATTCTTTGTTTTAAGCATGCGTATTAGACTAAATTTTATCACAGTATGTTTTATATTTTATATATTTAGAAAACTTTAAGAAGTAGAAAAACTTTTAATATTTACCGTTGTCTATCCTAACCATATCCACCAGTACACTTGAATGTTTTATCCGGTTCGACTTATATTACATATATTTTATATATCATATTTAAAGCAATTACAAATAATTGTATACCGCCCCTTACAATAACTGTCATCCGGGATGTTTCGGCAGTTTTATTTATATGCAATTATAAAATAGCATGTACAATTTTAATCAGAATAATAATTTTCAACAAATAATATGCCAAATTGGAACGCAATGCATGATAGTTTATTAAACATTTTATTTTGTAAGAATCCTCATATACCTGTATGAAATTATCACTTTTGTTGAAAATTAGCAACTTCGCAAATATCTATTAAATACATCATGTTTAGCTTAAACATATTTTATTTGCCCAAATATGCAAATGGGATAATACACAACTTAAACAAACTTATGACTTCTCCAAATATACAATATGTTACAAAAGAACGTTCATGGAGCATGCATACAATTTAATACAATTATGGTAGAAAAAAATATTGCAGATATTAGAAAAATTAAAGAGTAAGAATTTTGTGATGATATTTGTGATTCCAAGACCATGTGTTCAATGCATTAAACAATATGGAATCTGTCTGACCGTTTGATCTACTCAAATACATGTTTAAATTCTTGTTCGTTATATTCGGTGGACAATAACGGGTTGCCAGACGTAACAAGTTCTAGATTCACTTGACAAATAATTTGGCAGCCAGGCAAGGTAATTAAATTACTGCCCAGTAAATACATACATGTAATACATTATGCATCATGTTATTCAAATTTTAATTGCCAAAATAAACATATTATCCTATATAATCTATTTAAAATTAAGTCAAAAGTAATAATTGTAAAGCTTTCTAGCGACCCAAGATAATCGGTGCCACGCCTCCCTCCCCCAAATTTTTGGACACAAAATCTTTACATATGCATCAAAGATTTTAGGAAAATTTTCATAAATATCTCAAAAATGGTAAACTAGAACGTTGTTATGTAATTATAACAACGTCCTTGTTTTAATGGCATTCTTTATAAATGGATAACGCAACTAGTACAGATGAGTGCTCGTCTGTACTCAAATCAAATCAAATCAAATCAAATAAGCTTTATTTATAGTCGATTATGCAAAACATTTACAATAACATAAGCTCTAGTGAGCTTTTTATCGACTTAAAACATGACATAAACAAACACATACATATGGCATTACATAAAAAGCACTACATGTTAAAAGGAAGCACATGGATCAAAAGAGAAAGTAAAACATGACATAGACAATGACATACCTATAATATTACATAAAAAGCACTGCATATTAAAAGGAAGCACATGGATCAAAAGAGAAAGTAAAAATTACGCAGACATTTATAAAGCTAAGCATTTTTTTGGCATAAATAGTTAAAACATGGCACTCACACTCTGTCAAGAACTAGCATAGCACAATGATACATAAAAACAAAGCGAGATAAAAATAAGCAAATAAGAACAAGCCAGGCACTAATCTAGAACAGCACATGCTAAATACAGGCATTACAGTGGCATGCGCTACCATTCCAACTATTCAGTAATTTTGAAAATTGATTTTTATTGTTTTCTGATCTTATGTGGTTTGGTAGCTCATTCCACAGTTTAGCTGAAAAATAACGAAAAGATTTTAAACCATACCTTGTTGTTTTTACTGATGGAACTTCAGCTGTATTAACATATCTAAAAGAGCAATGGTGTTTTTTTAAATTTACTAGGTCATGTAAATACACAGGACTATCTTTGTGAATAATTTTAAAAGTTTCCATGGCAATGGTTCTCATTCTTCTTATTTTAAGTGATGGTAACTTGGATTTTTCTAGTAGCTGTTCATAACTTATAACATAATCATTGTATATAAATCTTAATGCCCTCTCTTGTATTTTCTCCATTTTTTGTGTATTTCTTTCACTACAAAAGTGCCATGTAACAGGACAGTAGTTAAAATTTGAAAGTATAAAAGAGTAGTAAATTATAAGTCTTCCAAGTTTATTTAAAAATCTTCCAATTCTTTTTAAAACATTTAGTTGTCTAGCTGCCTTTTTACAAATCTCAGATATATGTTTATCGAAATTTAACTGATAATCTATTGTTATTCCTAATAATTTGACATGTTCCTCACACTTTATCTTATTGCCCTTTAGATTAAAACATATATTTTCTTTAAAAGTTTTCTTACCTATTGCCAAAGCTTGAAACTTGTCTGGATTTGCCTGCATTAAATTATTTTCAAACCAATCCAGCATTTTAAGACTATCAGTCTCTAATTTTGAAATAACACTCGGTTATCTAACGATAGCAGAAATCTGCCATTCAAGGAAAAATGGATTTATTCATATTATTAGTTCGTTCAAATGGGATGTAATTCAAACAGTTATGCATATGTTAAACGGTGAAGGAGGACGAACATTAGTATTTCAAGAGATTTCTGTGTTGAAGAGCCATAAAACTGTGGACAATTTTTTTTCGGATAAAAAAAATACAATTTTGAACAAAACTGTGATTTATACCAAATATAAATTTTAAAGTGGTTTGACAATTTGAAGGGTTTACGATTAAAAAAACATGGAAAATCTGAACATTAATAACACCGTGAGACTCATCAAAACAATTTGCAAGACTATTTAAAATAAGTCAGAGTAATTGGACTAAGGAAAATAGCCAAAGGAAACCGACGGAACAAAAATAGCCGGAAGACAAGAGACAATTATATAAAATCAATAACAACGCTAAACAAAAACCAAAAATAGAAAAACACAAAATTTAGTAGCCCGAACCCAATACAAACTATGATGCTCCGGACGAGTAAGCGGTACCTGCTCTAATTAGACATCGAGGTACTCATGGTCATGTCTAGGAAAACTTAGGAGTAGAAAAAAACTATGTCTTAGCGAAAATATTCGTATATGAGAGCTGGATTTCCCATTATAATCAATTAAGTCATGGTGACGACCATAGAACTTCTGAAGGGATAACATCAACTAAGGTACAACAAACCCTTGTTTGAGTAGTTTAGTAGTCAACAGCAGTGAGCGGTCTAGAAAGTCGGAATACCGATCTCAGGATCAAGAATAACGTGTATCTAGCAACACAATTAGATTGAAAAGAGGACATTAACAAGGTGAAAACTAGGCTATTTTGTTATTTATCTTCATGTAAGACAGTTTTATTAAAATTGACATTATATAACAGAACATATTTTAACAGAGAGTGCGGTACTATGTTTGTCGCATATAACCATAGCTGAAATCATACCATGCAGTTGGGCGAGTATAACTTCATTTACATGTAAAATGTGCAGACGGACGGAATGACCTGAGCGCTTTTCAGAAACTATATATCGGCCTACAGCAAAACAAATATATGCCCAATAAACAACGTGATCCCGATGATGTCATTAATTATAATTCTATATTATTTTAGCAAAATATTTCTTGGATTTAAAAAAAAAAATGTTCTGCCAACTGTATATACCATCAATGCTTATTAGACGAGTAATTATAACAATCCATGTTACATGCCAAAATATGTCCATAGGTTAGAAGGTATAATGCACTCGCCTCCAGGTTGTTTTCTAACCTTGTGACATATTTCATTATATCACATGGACAACACAATACTTTTTTATTTTAGTTCTTCTGTGTAGATGTCAGCTGCATATACAATTTAATTAGTTTTGTAAGTGTTGTTTTTGTAAATTTGTTAAAGAGTCTTGGCTCATTGTAGCCGCTACAATCGGCTAAATTTACCAGTGGAATGGTCTATTCCTGCTTCTCGTCAATCTATTGTTTATATATTGCATGCAGAACATGAAGCAACCATTTATTCATTCAATAAACCAACAATTTAATGTGCAAAAACGTTTCTTAAAAGTAATTTTAAAAGAAAGAGAAAAATGTACGTTTCTCCGTTTTCCACCTCCGGTAAGGTGTATACGGTGAATATATCTCTTCATGTTTCATCCTGTTATAAAACAAAGCATACACATTTACAGTAGCAAACTGTGTGTAAAATACACTTATCTTTACGTGACTAAATACTTGATTAATGTTGTTTAATGAGAATTTCCACAACTACTTATTGTGATATAAATGTCGAGTGTGCGTGTTACTGTACATTTTCTGTTTTAAGTAGTTGTTTCCAAGTGTTTCGAGTACACTTTACGTAATCTTTGTAAAGCGGTCTCAGTCATTTATTGACATGAATGGGTAATTTTGTATTAGGTGATGTCCCAGTGGGAAAACTGCCGACATTCTACTGCCTTGAAAAACTGAAAATTAGGGTTAATAATTACACAAAAGTAGCACGTACCGCATATATTTCATAAATAAAATGGACGTCAGTAATCAGACCAAGACGTCGACAGGAACTATTTAAAATTATATCGTGAGCATTACTTAACATTAGACATGTTAAAGAGAACTAAGGGTTCTTTTGTTTTTGTTTAGACTTCCATTTGAATCCCCCCACTAAAAATGCATCATTTCGAACGTAAATACTAGAAGATTTTGCCACTGGTGAACCCACAGTGGACACAGTCATGCATTGCCAATTGGGCAAGTGCGAGCCGTGTGAACTCCGTGTATCTTGTGATAGTCTAATGCATTGCTTATTTGTTTTTTGTTTTTTGTTTTTTGTTTTGTTTTTGTTTTATTTTGTTTTTTTTTGAGTGGGGGGGGGGTTCAATTGGAAGTCTTACCTGTATTAAATACTGGGACCACTCTGGGATGGTTAACTGCCCACAGTAATGCGGATTGTATGTTTATACAGAAAGTCTGACATCTTACCAAAATAAGTATCACTGCATTAAGATGTAGATGTAGAAAAGAGTTGTTGTAATCAGCACAAAAGGCTTAATTTTGTGTCTCTATTTTTCCATTAATTCAATGTTTGCTAGCTTTTTTTTCTTTATATGTTGATCAATTAATCAATCTATCTATCAATCAATGTTCGTAATTCAAACTACTTCAACACGATGTACATCTCTGTATTTTATTGTATATGAATGTACCGTGTTAAACATGTTTCACTGTATTGTACTTGGCTGAATTGTATTGTGCATGACTGTATTGTATTGTACATGACTATATTGTTTTGTACTTAACTGTATTTTATTGTACACAGCTGTATTGTATTGTACATGACTATATTGTTTTGTACGTAACTGTATTTTATTGTACACAGCTGTATTGTATTGTACATGACTATATTGTTTTGTACGTAACTGTATTTTATTGTACACAGCTGTATTGTATTGTACATGACTATATTGTTTTGTACGTAACTGTATTCTATTGTACACAGCTGTATTGTATTATACATTAACCAAACTATAAAATCTGTCATTAGTTATTTTAGGTCGGTGCTGTATTCGGGTATTCTATATCGTCCATTATTTCATCTTTGATGCATTATGTCAATTCTGTTTCTAGGTATTCATTCGTCTCCTGTCTTTTCGTCTCTGATGCATGAGATCGGTGTTGCATTCTGGTATTAATATGTCGTCCGTTATATCGTCTTTTGTGCATGGGAGCAGGTATTCTGCATATGGTATTTACAGGATAAAAATACTTAAATATAACCTTTTTAGGATAGAACCTAATACGGCACATGATAAAATCTGTTATAAAGTAGCCACTATGAAGTCAAGTTTAACATTAGAAGACATATATATTTCTGTTAATAGACAGATATAATATAATCTTTGTTATTTAAGGAGACATTAAAAAGCCAGATGTTATTAATGTGAAACAAAAAAATCGATTATTATGTTAAGGATACATTATAAGATAACAGTTTTTATTAATACATGTTTTTTATTAAAGATACACAATAAAATCAAGTCTGTTATGGAGTAGACACATTACTTATTAAGATCAAGTCTGTTATTGAGTGGACACATTACTTATTAAGATCAAGTCTGTTATGGAGTGGACACATTACTTATTAAGATCAAGTCTGTTATGGAGTAGACACATTACTTATTAAGATCAAGTCTGTTATGGAGTGGACACATTACTTATTAAGATCAAGTCTGTTATGGAGTAGACACATTACTTATTAAGATCAAGTCTGTTATGGAGTAGACACATTACTTATTAAGATC